>JAXFYN010000619.1:0-160000 GCA_036172215.1 Camellia granthamiana
TGGAACCCGCTCGGACGGGTAGGTTGATTTTTTCCCAGTGGGTATTCGGGATTGGCATTGAAGCCGAATAGTGGATAAGGGGCCGGGGTCAGATCTGATTCAGTGAAACCGAGTTTGATGAAGGTTTTATAATACATGACCTCCGAAGTGCTGCCCTGGTCTATAAGAACGCGTTCGATGGTGAACCGGTTAACGCGTAGCGCGACAACCAGTGGATCGACGTGAGGGAGCGTTACGCCGATCAAATCAGAATTGTCGAAGGTGATGCTTGGTGATTCTCGGGGTCGCTTTGCTGGCGTGATTTGCTGCTGAGGGCCTGAGAGAGACTGGATTGCATGTATGGCCGGTGCTTCCGGCAGGCTGTATATCATATGGATGTTATCGTGCGGAACACTTCGCTGGAGACGTTCGTCTTGTGTCAATTCCTCAAAGTAATCGATTGAAGCACAACGAGCGTCGGTGTTTTGCTGTCGGGCCCAAGGCCGTTGGTTTCCTGCCCTTGGGTGTCGCTTAGAGACCTGGCACACTGTTTGTTTGGGCTTTGCTATTTCCGAGGCCAGATCGCGGCGAAGGCGCTCGTTCTCAGCGATGATGCTGTCTAGGCTTTGTTTGGTCTTTCTAGCTCGTTCCAAGATCGCTAACATCGAAGGGGGTTGTGAATCGACATTCAAGGCACGTCTTGCAGTAATGATTTCCTTCTCGAGCAGGTTTGCCGGAGTGAGGTCGACTCTCCGTGTGATCGCATCGGTGGCTATCGGAGAATCTTGAATCACGTCTTCCATGGATGTATTTGAGTATTCCCACAGACGACGCCAATTGTGGGGAAGTGGTTTTTGGAAATACTCTTCTGATCGAGGAAGACGCTCTTGATTCTCTGCAAGTCACCTGCAAAGACAAATATTCCGGTCGGGGGTGCCGGGATTAGCACTCCGACGGGCAAGTCAGTTCCTCTACTCAAGAAAGTTTGTTTTTTTAGTTTAGTGGAGTATACTTTTCTTACATACCTTTCTAAATCCGGAGCTCTTGTATTTATATTCATTCTTCTGACCTCGAACCCAGTGCCCACCTTTTACTTGTTTATTAACCTTATGTTTATTCCAACATAAATCTCTCCGTCTATTCAGCGATTTCAACATATTCGGCATCTTAATTGATTGGTACGGAGCCGAACAGTCTCTGACTTATGGGATGTACCCTTTCCTCCTCTTCTATATATTCAGCTCCCACAGTTTCGTACTCCGAGTGACGGAACGTGTCTCAATTCCTGGTCGCCGACACTCCAGATTATTCATGATGGAGTCTAGGCCTTGTTATGTTTTCATGTGCATTCATTTCATATCAAGTCGTGCAATTCGACTCCTCGGCCACCATGCATCGAGATGCGTGATTGACGGCACGAGGATCGAGACAAGCATACATATGTGAAAATACATTGCCATGCCCCTTTCTTGCTCTCTGTTGCAGCAAATCAGAAACCGGCAGTCTTTTGGAGCTTCGTGCAATATTCCAGGCTTAATTGTAAACAGAGGCTAATTGGGGCATCGCAATGGATTTCCGCGCAAGGCAACTCAAGCATGCATCATTCATCATCCGGAGTAGAGCTGAGGCAGTCCATAGGCTTGCATGCTAATTTACTACTTTCCTAGATTAATTTGTTAATTAATTAGGGTTTTGTACTTATTCGGACTGTATTATTTATTCGGACCCTCCGAGCGAGGGCAATGTTGTAATAAGTGTGCATGCGTGTGATGTATGTCTTCCGACCCCACGTCTTTCTTCCTTTTATTTACCAGCTTACGATGGTTAGATTAGGGCATGTTTCAATTAGTATAATAGTATGATAGCATGTTTGCATTCATTCATCTGTTTTGCATGCACCGGCCTCAGCGCATCATACTCACTGCATTGTACTTCAATTCCGAGTTGAATATATGTTAGCTGTAGCATTTCACATGCCATGTTTAGAACAGCCGAGCCTATCTTAGTTGCATTTTGTATGTGTTGCATTAGGCATTTCTGTATAGTTAGGATCATGCATGGATTTCTAACATAGCTTCTGTTTTGGCTTGGAGTACTCAGTAAGTTTTTATGCTTTAGCATCCTTACATGCGTGTGAGTGACTGCCATGATAGCATGCTTGCCATGAGGCTATGTGCTTATGTGACATAACTGTCTGAATGCCTGTGGGTGAAGGTTGGGTTATTTAGATTGGAACAATGCATTGACTGTAAGTTTTAAGCTCACTAGATAGTGGCAAAATCATCTTTTCTAAAGCCCACCTGAAGGTGGCAAAAATTTGCATTTTAAGCCTACTTGCGAGTAGCAAATCATTTTCAAAACAAACATGAAATGTTTCGTTCCAATTCAGGCGACCCAGTCTATACTTGTATGCTGTGCGCAATCACATAGTAAATCTAGGCTAATAACCAGAATAAGAATGCATAATGTTTTCAAAACTCGATATCATGGTTAGTAGAGGCCGATCTTTGATCGGGCGAGCGGGGGTGCTCACAAAGTGACCTTCCCCAATCGTACCCAAGTTCCCGAGCCGAGGCAACTTTGGTAATGACGGACACGTGGCCTTAGGCACAAGTCAGGGTTTTCTAAATTTTCTAAAATAAAATATTTAGGTGGCGACTCTGTATCTGGCAAAGTAGTCCATGTTTGGCACTTCTTTCAAAAATTTGTTTTCTCAAAACGATTTGCCGGATTTGGACTCTTTGGTTCAGATTGAGAACCGTGACAATTTGAGTCCGAATTCTAGTGAGCCCAAAATGAACAGAACGGGACTCATCCTCCCGGGGCGTTTGGGGACGTCTACACATACATAGGTCTTTACAGCATATATAGCATATATCTAATTATATAATAGCTATCTAATGTATATTATATATTAACAGCCCCCCGCAAACTCAAGGAGGGTAGGCATCCACCAAGTTGAGTTTGGAAACAAGATCACGGAAGCGCCCAGAATGATGAGCCTTGGTGAAAATATCAGCAGGTTGATCGGTAGAAGCAATAGGGAGAAGATGAACAGTACCACGTGTAACACACTGTCGAATGAAATGACAATCAATCTCAATATGCTTGGTGCGATCATGAAAAACATCATTGTGAGCAATCTGAATGGCACTCTGATTGTCACAATAGAGAAAGGTAACGTCAGAAGAGGAAACACCCATATCAGTAAAGAGCCAGCGAAGCCAGAGAAGTTCCTGAGCAGTATCAGCAAGAGCTTGGTATTCAGCTTCGGTACTAGAGCGGGTAGTGAGGGATTGTTTCTTGCTACGCCAAGTAAGAAGAGAATCCCCTAAGAAGAAGAGGTTGATTTGGTGATTGATCATGGCGCCGTCACTGGCGTCAAAGATAAAGGTTCATGTGGATCGTGGCGTTGCTTGAGACTGAGATAATTGCGGCGGAACTCCGCCGGAGTGAGATCGGAGAACTTGGTGATGCCATGCACGGCGGAGGGATCGAGAGGCTGGTGGGTCTGTGGTGGCGGAAAACGACAGAGGCGGCGGCCATAGCGGCGGCGGTCTCGCCGACGAGGTCCGACCCGGGGTTGTTCAGGTCAATCTTGTAAGCTTGCCTTGAAGTGGTCATGTCCTCTGGCCTTTGAAGGTAACCAGATCTCTGAGCTTCGAAGAAAAGAATGCTCTTAGTGAGAGCTTGTCTATAGTCATGACTAGCCAAAGCTAGAAGAAGAAGACCAAGAAGCAGAAATAGAGAAGCCATGGAACAGAGTCTCACAAACCTGAGCATTGTAAGTAACAATAGAGGGGTATATTAACTGAACCTAGAAGAGTACATAGAGATGTTCTGACAAGAAAAGATGACAGCGGAATAGGTTGAGGTCCGATGGGCGGCCAAGGCAAGGCTGCCGTCCGCCGGTAAGGCGAAGAATACCAAGAGCTCAATCTATAGCTCTGATACCATGTTAGAATAATGTATAAAGAAGGAAAGAAAATAAATTGTGTATTGTTCATGTATTGAATGTATGTTTACAGGGTTAAAAGGACTCTCATTTATAGAGGAGAGTAGTTACATCAAATAACCTGTAAGTGGCCACCGAAAGGCTAAAGCAAGGGAACACTAATTATTAAAGCTAAACACTAACATATAATAATATACTAACACTTGTGATTTTGGAACCAATAGAAAACATTCTTGCCTTCAATCATGCCATATTGGAAAAGCTGTGCGGTAATATGATGAATTTTCTCAGCAGAAAGTGTTCGAATCCCACGCCGATACAATTCTTCCAGTGCCTGGCACCATTCAGTGATGAATATTTATATGTTGAAATTGCAAATAAGGTATGTAAAATGAATTTGCTGTATTGAAGCATTTGTATGGTCTATTATCACTTTTATTTACTCTGCACATAAATATATACTTGTTTTGGATTTAAATGTCTACATGTCATTAGTATAACTTAATTTTCATTGAAACAAGCATCCACTAATAATTATTTTTGTTTTTGGTAACACTAAAATTTTATGGACTTGGCTTGGGAGATGCTGCTTCCACAAAGAAAAGCTTGGCTTTTTCACTTCGGTTGCTGACAGGGGCTCATAGCAAATTACCCAACCTCAAAATCAGATACAAGTTGATATTGATGCACTCGTAGGGGCAAACAACCATAGTATCTCGGCCTCATAAATGCCCAACTGAACACCTCGCCTGTTGCTGTTGAAATGGGATTGCGACTGTGGGATTTGACTTTCATTGTTCTTTGGCATTGAGTTTTTGATCTTCAACATATCAAGAGTCTCAACTTATTTTTGCACTCTTCTCACCTTCAAGAGACATGTTAAAATTGAAAATTTAATATCTTAAATATCTATAATTTAGAACTTTTTGGACAGTTTTAAAGTTGAGGACAATTTTTGATGTTTAGAAACATAGTTTTTGGATGGTTTAGAATGTACAAACAGTTTTTGAATTTTCGAAACTTATGAATATATTTTTTTTTTGATGTTTGAAATAATATTTTAATTGTTAGTTGATACTTATATATATATATATATATTTATGAAATTTGTTTGTAATATTTTTTTTAGATTGCATATAACAGGTGAAATAGAACTTGTTGAATTTTAAAAAAAAAAATTTATACATATTCTACAATAGGCAAAATAGGTTGTTGTGTTAAATATTTAATGACTAGTATTGACTGTCATGGTTTGTCTCTTAGATTAAAAAAGGCGTGCAAAAGTAGTCGTAGAAAAATTAAACGTGACATATAAGATGCGCTGTTAAAAGTTTTTAACGGCATGTTATAGTGAATGACTTTCCATGACTGATCATAATACGACTTTACCTTGCGCGTTGTAGAATCGTATCCATGACGTGCATTTGGTGCCGTAAAAACCATTTTTTGTTGTAGTGTATTTTTATTAAATTATTATTAATTTTTAATAACACAACTAATTATTTAATAATCCTAGAGTATCACGTGACATTATATATTAGTTTTTTTTTATAAAAAAAAAATTAATAATCTTACAAAAAATTTTATGAATATAACATTTTAACTTATTTTTATTAAATAATTAAGAGACAAATAATGACTCACTTAAACCAACTATGTCTAGCATAATTGGCCACCATTATTCTCCTAATGGCTTAAGCTTAAGAAGGAAGTCATGTATTCAACTCTCCCTAAGAGGACTTGATTTAGAAGGAGGAGGCTAACTCCCATTGGTACTAATTTAACAATTAGCAACTGATTTTTGCCGATCAAATTAAAAAAAAAAATTACAAAAAAACACTTACGTTGTGTGTGGTTTATGGATTAGGAATTTGAAAATAAAAAATACGTAAAATGTAAATGAAATATAACTGTATCACAATTTCTCATTCACAAAAAATAGGTAAAATGGATTAGGAATGTAATATTGTCAAAACAAACGGGACATATCAATCTATTATAAAATTCATATGATTAATTAGAGTAATTAATTCTCATATGAAATTTTCTAATAATTTCTCCTAATTTTTTTTGACTTTATACCAGCACCCCTGTGTGGCCATATTTATTATTATTATTTTCATCAGTGAATAAATTAACTTTATTATTGAGGAGTCATACAATTGCGATTGCTGTAAACTTAAACATCATGTGTCAAACAATTGGATGAAGGATGCTAGAAGAGTCAAACAATTGACCAGCAAGTAGATGGTGAAGGACACTAGAAGATTCAAATTAAAAATAGAAAGTGAACAAAATTGCACACACTCAGGTGGTTGGACACAAAGCTATGTTTATTTATTTATTTATGCAAGTAAAAAAGATTTACTATTAGGTGTCAAAGCAAATCAGACATACCAATCTATTATAAATATTATGGGAGTTTAAAAAATAAAAAATATCTAGAAATTTGACACCAATATTAGGGGTAAATATTAGATGTAACGGTAATATTATGTCGTGGTATAGTATTACCATTCAATGAACAACTTTAATTTGCGATAAGAATCACTTAATTCTTACAACATTTTATTGGCATGAGATACTACATAAGATGATCTCACAATTACACTCAATATTTCTTCAATATTAGAGTTACGAAATTACACCAATTTCTAACTCAATGGTAACCAAATACTGCTTCTTCGCTTACCACTGTCCCAATACTTTTCCATCTTCTTTAAATTTTCACAAATCCTCTAGAATTTTTATAATTTTCCTCATAAAAATTGTAATCTCATATAATCAATATAACCCTATCCATACTGAATTCTTAATAAATTTCTAATTTTACAATCTAACCAAATACAAAAGCTAATCAATATCATCAAATTTAGCACAACTTTGTGGGTGAAACATAGAGCCAAAGTACAAGAATTCATCAACCACCTCATTGCTTTCGTTGAAGCCTTTGGGAAAACATAGCACTGTATTACTGTTCCTCTCTTTCAAATTGTTTCTATGGATACTTGATAACTTCATCTAGTCAGCCTCCGTGAGTGCATGATTAGTGGGTGTATTTTTTTTAGGTAATAAGGAAAGTTAAACAACAGAAAAAAGAAAAGGAAAGAGAGGGTTAATCCCTCTCATACACAATTCCAACCATATCAGCCACTAGAATGGGCCTTAACAAAATAGGAGGGTCTTCATAGATCTTCGAATCTTCCACTTGGTTTTCTCCCATATGAGCAAGGCATCTGCGCACTGATTGGCTTCTCGAAAAATGTGTTTGATAGTGCAGTCCATACGAGAAGTAAGGAATTTAATGTCTTCCACAAGAGCACGATAAGGGCAATTTGGATGAGCTCTATCATTGATGAGGTTGACAGCATCTTGACAGTCTGTTTCAATTATCACATTTCTCCAACCTTTTTCATGAATGATGGTTGTTCCGCGATAAATAGCCCATATTTCTGCTTCGAGGCTTGTTGCTACATCCAACTTTCCAGAGTATCCCAAAATCCAAGAACTTTTTGCATCTCTAAAGAGTCCTCCAAAACCAGCTTTTCCCAAACTTTCCTTGACACATCCATCAGCATTTAGCTTGATATTACCTGTAGGAGGAGGCAACCAATTGATTAGTTGAATTCTTTGATGATCAGAGCTAAGGGGGCATTGGAAAGCCTCATGGATCTCTTGAGTATACTGGAACACTAGGCATAAGCTGTCACTAATGTGAACATCACAATTATCAAAAACAGTTCTATTCCTACCTTTCCAGATGAACCAAAGGGTGACAGTGAACCATATGTTCCAGTTGATACTTGCAAGTTTAGTTTTATCACAAAGATTGAAAGAAAGCCAAACATCCAGAGGCTTATCAATGCCACCCCTAATCCATTGATCATTTTTCAAATTTTTCCACAACTCCCTTGAGCAATAGCAATCTCTAAGGAGGTGGCTCATGCTTTCCCCATTAGAATGGCATCTAGGACAAAGATCATTGCTGTCAAAACCTCTGCTGACTCTGAGTTGGTTTGTGAGGAGTCGGCCATGCATAACAAGCCATAAGAAGCCTTTGAGTTTTTGAGGAATTTTTAATTTCCAAATCCAATTCCAACAAAAGTTATGATCTTCAACATTAATGATGAGGTCATAAACAGATTTGGAAGAGAATCTACCTTGGGGAGAACCTGTCCAGTGGGGTTTATCAGGAAAAGTCACAAATTGGGGAAGTTTGACTTTATGGATGTAAGCAATATCAGTAGGTGAAAGGTGACTAGCAATAGGGTTCAAATTCCAGTCCCCCTCCTCATTAATGATAGTGTTGACAGTGTTATGAGTGTTAGTGTGAGGGCCAAGAGAAGTATTAGCTAAGGGTTGGGTTCCGCACCACCAGTCTTTCCAAAGAGAAGCTTTATTACCATCCCCAATAGTCCATTTGGTACCTAGTCTAAGGGTATCTCGAGTTTTGACAATGCTTTTCCACAAGGGAGAGCCTCTCTTATCCAAAGGCCAGTCAAAAAGGGAGTGTTTATGGAAGTACTTCTTTTTCAAGATAACAGTCCACAGGCTATGATCATCATTAAGGATCTTCCAACCTAGTTTGGCAATGAGGGCATGATTATGGTGGCTAGCTTTTCTAATGCCAAGCCCCCCTTTATTTTTTGGTAAGCAAACTTGGTCCCAATTAATGAGGTGAATTTTTTTCTTGAAAGTAGAGTCTCCCCAAAGAAAATTTCTGTTTAATTTGTCAATGTTATTGCAAAGGTTTTTGGGGAGCTCAATGGTTTGCATAGCATAAGAGGGTATGGCTGAGGTGACAAATTGGATGAGGGTTGCTCTACCAGCCAAGGAGAGTGTATTAGTTTTCCAACAAGAGAGCTTTTTGTGCATTTTTTCAATGATGAATTGGAATTGAGCTCTATTGACATGGTTGTGAAGAAGAGGAGTGCCAAGGTATTTACCAAGATCTTGAGTGAGAGGAATACCACAATGGTGGCTAAGATTTCGAGCCTTACTCCTAGAGACATTAGCAGAGATAAAAAGCTTGGACTTATGAAAATTGATTTTTTGGCCAGAAATATCACAAAAATCATTCAAAACTTCCATCACCACATCACAATGAACAATATTTGCTTGGGCAAAAAGAATGAGGTCATCAGCAAAGAAAAGGTGAGTTAGAGGAGGGCAGTTATTAGAGGCTTTTATCCCTTTCCAATCACCAGAATCAACCTTAAGATTGATCATGTTAGAGAGCCTTTCCATGCAAAGGACAAAAATATAGGGAGAAAGGGGATCACCCTGTCTGATGCCTCTACCAGGGTGAAAAGCTGGCAAGGCTTCACCATTCCATAAAATAGCAGTGTTCACAGAAGAGATACAGCTCATAATAAGATCAATCAAGTCTTTATTAAAATTAAATTCAACAAGGGTATTAAAAATAAAGTCCCAAGAGATCCTATCAAAAGCTTTTTCAAGGTCAATTTTAAGAATCATGCCGCCAAGTTTGCCTTTTTTATGTCTCAAAGTGTGCAGAATTTCTTGGGTAATGATGATGTTATCAGTGGTTGATCTACTAGAAATAAAGCTACTTTGATTGGGGTTGATAATCTGATCAAAAAGAGGTCTAATTCTGTTAACAATAATTTTAGTGATTATTTTGTAGCTCACATTGCAGAGGCTGACAGGCCTAAATTGCTTGATATTCTCAGGGTTATCAATTTTGGGAATCAAAGTGATCAAGGTTTCATTAGCCTCAATAGGAATTTCTTTATTGGCAAAACAATTTTTAACAAACATACAAACAGAAGGACCAACAATGTCCCAAAATTTATGATAAAAGATGCCTTGAACACCATTAGGGCCAGGGGCTTTAAAGGCCCCAATGTTCTTAACAGTGTCCCAGATCTCTTTATCACTAACAGGTTGCTTAAGATAATGATTCTCTTCTTCGCTGATTTTAACTTTGGCAATGTTATTGTAATGCTCAAGAGTTAGGACATCTTCATGACTAAAGAGAGTGCGAAAATAATTAATAACAAGGGATTTCAAGTCATTGGGGTTGTTAATCCAGATACCATTATCATCACAAAGCATGCAGATTCTAAGTTTTCTTCTTCTAGTGATGGTAGCCATGTGAAAATACTTGGTGTTTCTTTCCCATTGGGTGAGCCACTTAACTCTAGATTTTTGATACCAAAGGATTTCCTCTTGGAAGAACAAGATTGAATTCTTTTATGAGGTCTTTTTCAAGGAGAAACATGTTGTGAGTAAACTTAGAGTCTTGCGCTTTTTGAATGCCTTCAATGCGAGATAACAGTTTCTTTTTTTTATGAAAAATGTTGCGAAAAATGTCCTTGTTCCAGATTTTAACTTTAGACATCATGAAGTTGGTTTTATCAATCAAGGAAGAGTTACATTCATTCCAAGCATTTTGAATAACTTCTTTAAAATTAGGATGGGTAATCCAAGCAGCTTCAAATCTAAAAGGTCTATTTACTTGAGAAGGGGTAGAGTTCATACCTTCGATGTAGACCACCAACGGAGCATGGTCAGAGTATGTTCAGGGAAGATTCCGGACACAGCTTTCAGGGAATGCGTTTATCCATTGAGTGTTGCAAAGAGCACGATCAAGTCTTTCTTTGGTATTAGCTAATCCTTGACGATTATTGGTCCAAGTGAGTTTTGGACCAGAACAGCCCATGTCCATGAGGTTGCAGTTGCTGAGTCTTTCAAGAAATTTCCAATTCCTACTCGTATTAGTGTTGGGGGTGAAACTTCTTCTTTCCTCTTGATTTGCAAAGTCATTAAAGTCACCTGCTACTAGCCATGGGCTTTGAATGTCTTCAGAGATAGCTTTAATGCCTTCCCATAGAGCATCTCTATTTCTGGGATTAGGACTAGCATATACGGCTGAAAGAACCCATTCCTCATAATCCACTATGTTGATTGTGGCATGTATTACTTGGTTGTTGGCTTCGAATACATTAACACTGACCTGTGAGGGCTCCCATAAGAGCCAAATTCCTCCAGCTCTACCATTCGGATCAACACTAGATGAGGCAGTGAAGCCCAAGTTGTTGAAAAACGTGCCCATAGAACTAAGTGTGACTTTGGTTTCTATGAGAATTATCATATCAGGTTTGTGGTTTCGGATGAGATCCCAGATGTTTCTCTTGAAGGTGTTATTGCCGGCCCCCCGGCAGTTCTAGATAAGCAAATTCATTGATCCCTTATTGGGAAGTTCTGGGGGAGTGTTGAAGTCTAGTTGACCCATGATGTGATTAACTCTCTTGTAATCGTCCAGAGTGGACTTCATTGATGCTAGTTTCACCAGGTGTTGAATGTGGCCTGAGAGGCATTTCCATCTTGGTTCGATACTCATCCTTACTTGTTCTACCCACCATTCTACGACGACTAGGTGAGTTGCTTCGGTCTCTGGCTCGATGAACAAACTCACATTGTTGTATTTCATGCGATGGTGGGTCGGTTCCGTCGGATCCATGACGAATTGAGGTATCAGGGGGTCTTTCTTTAAGCTTAGATTGAACTGGAGAAAAATGAGAGTGATGATGTTGGGTGAGATTGGAGTTTAGATCATTAGCTGGTTGGTTATCTGTTGGAGAGGTGAGAGAGTTATGAAAATTTTCCATCTCTGTTGAGGTTGTAGAAGTAGACGTAGGGTGGACAGAAGCATCAGCTTTATTTCTCTTCATTGCAGTATTAACTTTATTACTCTTCATTACAGGTTTCTCAGAAGGAGATAAGGCATTGACGGTGGTGATTTGCACTTCAGGGATTGTGTCTACATCCGACGTCAATAACATATCTCTATCCATACAAGAGGAATCTGGCTGATTTTCTGTGGCTGTAAAAACAGTGTTGGGTTTAGAAGTAGAGGGTTGAGTTTGGGCCATTTTAGCTTTGTGTTTAGGTTCAGAATGTTTGTATTTGAATGGGCCTTCTTTAGCATTTTGTAGCGGACCAAATATGTTCTTCTCCAAATTGGGTTGGTTGGTTATAGGTTTTTTCCCTTGGTTTGGTTTTTTGGGCTTTCGAGCTACTAGCATCCATGGCCCATACCTGGTTTCGTTTGATCCGGACTCCATAGTTTCAGCAGAAGCTGAGTTTTCCACGCGCCGGTGTGCGTTGGTGCTGTCTAAAGCTTCTGTGGACTTGTCTGGGATTGTAGTCGGAGTCCTTCCACAATGCTCTTGCCGGTGACCCACCCTGCCACAAGAAAAGCAAAAAAGGTGTAAGTGTTCATATTCTATATTATAGACATATTTACCAATAGCGAATTGGGAAGTTAGCGGGTTGCCCAGGTTGATTTCTACACAAACTCTAGCATAGCGCCCTCTGGTTGTTGTAGCAGTGTTGAGATCAACTTTGATTGGTTTGCCAATTAGCTTGGCTATGTGGAAGAGGACCTTTTCATTGTAGTATTCAATAGGCAATTGTGGAAACCTCACCCACACAGCTGTGGAGATGTCTTCAGCTACAGATGGCTTGAAATCTGCCTTCCATTTTCTCACAGTCAAATAGTGATCTAAAATAACCCAAGGGCGTCCTGTGAATACTTTTGTGAAATCTGACTTTACCTCAAACTTGAATAGGAAAAATCCTAATCCCAGATCAACAGCTTCGAAATCACCTTGGATTTCCCACAGCCTCTTGACCCTATTCAGAAGAGCTTTGTAACCTATGCTCATGCCCATTAATTTAACAATTAAGCAATCCTTCCATGGCCTTCGGATTTTCCTTAAAAGGCTTTGAGGGAGAAGGACTCTGGGTATAGAGGTGCTGAGATTTGAGTCCGCCTCAGGTAAGTCTTCCATTTCTCCATCACTCATGAGCTCATCGTCGGTAGAGAGATTGTCCGCATCACTATCGAAAAGTTTTTCGTTGAATTTTGGGTCTAGCAGCACTTGCTTGAAGGATTTTTGTTGGATTTCAGTTTCTTGGGCCCTAATACGTTGATCCCCTTTTGCAATTGGAAGGGTTGGGGACGAATCTTCAATTGCGTTTGCAGAGGGGTCAAGCATTTAAGCATCAGCTGCAGTGGACAGGGTATTAGGCTTAGGTTCCTCTACAATGATCACTGGTTGGCAACCAGCAAGGAGATGGGGAGGGTTCGGTGAAATCTCAACCATAGGGTGATCTTCATCGATGATCGGAGGGTCGGGATCATTAGAGGTTGTTCCGGCAGAGATCAGAGTGATCTCGCCGGAAGAAGCCATCGTTGGTGCGTAGATCTCAAGCTATTCGGAAGAAGCCATCGGAAGCCATCGTTAGTGGGTGTATTGTCAATCTAGTTGAGATATTTTTTTTTTCCTGAGCCTTTTCACTCATGTATTCTCATTATACTAAATGTGTACTTACATTATATATATATATATATTTAAAAAAATGCATATAAAAATCAATAATTATACAAATTGTATATAATTAATACAAAATATACAATGTTCTATTTAGTTAAGTGAAATGAGATGAAAATGTTTTTCTTTTAAAATTTTTATGGAATAATTATTTTTTATAATAATGAATAATAATTCTATCAATAATATGTTTTACATTATTTTTTAATCAATTAGACATAATGAATATTTTGATAAAATAATTATTTAATTCAATTTAATATTTATCAATCAAATATATATTAATACATTACGGCCCAGCCGACCTCTCACCATCATGATAACCTTTGCACTCTTGAATTTTCAAACAACGAAGAGGGCCAGTCAATCCATTTATTCCAACGACAAATTGGGTTTCAAGTTCAAAGAAGCCTATTCTTGAAGACCAAGAAAACTTCTGATTCTGAAAAAAAAATGTACATTTCTCAAAGACAGGAAAACAAAAGTACATGTCGACACATGCATAGACATAGTTGGATATTTTAATTAATTTTTTTTTGTCATTATTTTAGTATGACTAAAAAAATTATGTTTGAAAAGTTAGTTGACTTATGTAAATTCAAAAAACATGTGATGTATATATATTTTTATCTTATTTTCATTTTTTATACTGATAAAAATTGATATTATAATAGAAATTGATATTATAATTCATATTTTCTTTTTTAATTTTTTTTAATATATATATGTTTGTCCCTCATCTAAAAATCCTGTGTGGTCCCTACTTTCTTAGCTTGGGTAAAGTACCTCTTTAACAAAATTGTGTGATTGTGTAATTCCCAATAAATGTACCACTTGAATGTTGACTCTTTTTTTTTTTTTTTTTAACAAACTTAAATGCTAATATTGATCAACAGTTTTGTATCTTATCTCAATTTAATATTTATCAATCAAATATTAATACATTCAAAAATGTTTAAAAATTTTAAATTATGAGCTCTAATTTATCTTTTTCTTTATGATGATTTGTCTTTTTATTTTTATTTTTTATTTTTTACCCCTGCCAACTGTCTCTACATCCCTATCACAAGCATAATACATTACGGCAGAGCCGACCTCTCGCCATCATGATAACCTTTGTCATCTTGTCAACAACAAGAGGGCCCAAATCCATTTATTTCAACCTCAAGTGGGCTTCAAGTTTAAAGAAAGAAAAATACATGGGAGCACTAAAAAGGAAGCACTAGAAGAAATATTAATGATGTGGCAGTGGGTCATGCCCACTTTCTATGCCTTATTCTTTCTTTTTTTTTTTATCATTCTCAATACATTAAGGATTTGGGGTCACAGCAGTGACTGTTATGTCTTATTTTGTGGTGTATTATAGATTTATTTTTATAATCTGAACCGTTCATGTTGTAAGGTTTGTTGAGTACTTCATGCCTACTAAAAATCATATTAATCGGATACCAATAACTATATGATTGATAACCAAAAAAATAAACAAGAAGTTTTTCTTTTGAAAAATAGTATAAAAATATGTAATTCGATCATATAGTTATTGATATCCGATTAATATGATTTTTGGTACGCTTGAAGTACTCAACAAATCCTACAAAATGAACGGTTGAGATCATAAAAATAAGCCCATAACACATCTCAAAATGAGACATAATAGTGACCCCAAGTCCATATATTAATGCTATTAGTGATATATTTTTTTGTTGGTCTAAATCATTGTTGTTAAAGAAACCTATCCTATCCTTGAGGACCAAGAAAACTTCTGATGTGGGTTAACTGAAAAAGAAATGTACATGTGCCAAAACAGAAAAAACAAAAAGCACATGCCGAAACACACGCATAGACATAGTTGGATATTTTAATTAATTTTTTTAAACAGAAAAACAAAAGCACATGTCGAAACACACACATAGACATAGTTGATATTTTAATTAATTTTTTCTGTCATTATTTTAGTATGATTAAAAAAATTATGTTTGAAATGTTAGTTAACTTGTGTAAATTCAAAATACATGTGATTTATATATATTTTTATCTTATTTTTATTTTTTATACTAGTAAAAATTGATATTATAATAGAAATTGATATTATAATTGATAATTTTTTTTATAAAAAAAAATTTAGTATATGGGTTCGCTTGGGAAGTAGGTTAGCTTTTTTATTTTTTGATTTTTTTGGCTATTTTAGCCTGGGGCTAAAAAGCCTCGTTTGGCAAGGACTTTTAGTTTTTTTTTTATTTTTTTGATTTTTTTGTGTGAGAAAGAATGTAATAATTATAGATTGAATGTGATGTTTTGTCTTATTGGACTAAAATGCCTATTTTGTTTTTTGTGATTATTTTAGTTAAAAAAGCCCAATTTTTTTCTTCCCAATCAGAGCCATCTGAAAATCCTGTGTTCCTCCTACTTCTTTAGCTTGGGTAAAGTACCTCTTTGACAAAATTGTGTGATTTTGTAATTCCCAACAAATGTACCACTTGAATGTTGACTTTTTTTTAAAAACAAACTTGAATGTTAATGTTGACCAACAATTTTATATCTTACCTCAATTTAAATTAAAGGAGTTTTCTTCATATTTTTTATGATGTTAGTGATAAAAATAAAATATATTTATACAAATTTTTGTGTCTACATTTTATTTTTTGAAATAATGATGTCAATAGTTTAGAAATTTGTTTTATTTTATTTATTTGTATGTGATTTAAAACATTAAAAAAAAAAAATTGAAGTTTTAAATGTGTACTCAAAAAAATAATTCATGACTTGCCCACTGTAAACACTCTAAACAAATTCCTAACGTGGCCACCGTTACCCTTATTATTGAGAAGCAGCATAATAATTCATTAGATAGGTGCGGCCAGCAAATGAAATTTTAGAAATACATAAAATAAATAAATAAAAAACACTAATAGACTAAAGAATTGTTTGGGTAAATTATTTTAACATATTTTTTAAAATCTTTTTAATTTATTTAAGTTATATTTTATTTTTTATTTGAAGCGTATCAATTTTTATTATATTATATTTTTTTTAAAAAGACAAAAAAACATAAGAAAAAATCAAAAAAAAAAAGAAAAAGAAAAATATTTGGGACCTCCACAAAGGAGGACCTTTATGACCCCCATTAATGTATTAATCATTGATGTGTTTGAATTTTTTTTAAGAGTTATATCTGACAATAATATGAATAGTTCCAATCATTTTAAAAATGATGGGAGCTGTATTTTGTGGGAGTTATCATTACTAAAAAAAATTTCCAAACAACTCCTGAATATCGTGTACTGTCATTCAGGCTACCAATCAGACATCTTTGTTCCCTTCAAACCATCAAATCAGGGGTTGTGTAAATAGTCAAAAAGGATGGGCCGCACGTTCTTGCGCGCTCTTGCCCCTCTTTTCTCTTATTGATATTAGTTGAGAGTGCTTCACATGATAGCCTACTTGCCTAGTTCTGGTGATTTTAAATTGTTTAATTTAAAATAAATAATGATTCATCCCATTAAAAACACTACCACTAATAATATTAATATATTAAAAAAGTAATAAAAAAAAAATACAATTTCAAGACCAAAACATCACATCATTACTGGTGGAACCCACTGCCACCTAATTAGTGAGAGCACTAATTAGTGCTCCCACTCATTTTCCATTTAAAATTTATGTTCATTCAAAAGATTTTTAATATTTGATCACTAATTATTGATATTTTTCTATTGCGTACTACTTGTAACTTGTTATTTTTCACGTTTAATAATAATTGAGAGTGTTATAGATGAAAATATCGTATATTTGTAAATATTAGACAAACTCACTATCAAAAGATTAAGGCTCTGTTTGGTTGTACTCTGTAATCAATTTTCTACCCGTGTGTTGGAGCATGATGTTTGGTTTCGTTTTCAAATCAATTTTCTACACTCTGCAGAGAGAACTCTGATGCACAGGCGCCTTTTTTGTCCACCCGGTTGTCCACCCGGTAGACCACCCGGATGTCCGGCTGATTTCCAGAATTTTTTTTTTTTTTTTTTTTTATGCAATTGATTTACATAATCGGGACAAATATTTTCTGAATTTTTTTAAATTTTTTGTGTGCTTTAAAATAATTTTGAGTTGTATGTTTAGTTATGAGTTGTAAATTTTTGTATCACATATCAAATGTCACATCAATAATTCCCAACTCAAATCAAACCTCTTTTCCAAAACTATTTTCAAAACTCTTTACCAAAAAAATTTTCTACACTCAAATCATAATTCCACAACACACAAACTCAAAATACAACTCATACTCTCAAATCACATTTACAAAACACGACCAAACGTTACCTAAGGTCCTCACAAAACAAATAGAGCGAAAGTATATAAGCAAAATAATAAAAAAAATCCATAGTGCAATTGTACAAAACTTCAAGGAGGTTATGAAATTTGATTTTTTTTTTTTTTTTTTTTCTAATTGTAATATATGTATTAAGTCATATTTTGAAAAAATGAATTGATTTTTTCAACATGCCATTCTAAAAATAATTAATCAAAACCAAATTCTCACAATTTTGGGGGGAGGGAAAGCTACATAGGTAGGAAGCCAATAGATGCAACACTAATCCTTATTGTCAATGAACCAAAATCAAGAGATTCAAAAACAAAGCGAAGGTTAGTGTTATACTCCAATACAACAAGCATTAGCAACACTTGCACGAAGCATACCCAGTCCAAAGCTAAAATTAGAAAAAGTACACCACGTATAATTACCAAAAATTTAAGCAGTGCACTTGAAGTAGAAACATGCTAATGTATAAGTTTCAAATTTCTAATCCTACAAATGTCATGGATAAAATCATTAATAGAAATTGAAAAGAGTGGGTACGGACAAAATCATTAACATGACATATCTTCTATGTTAAACCAAAAACACAACAGACAAACATTAGAAAACTTCCAAAAATATTGATAACAACCGTCTTTATACCTAATAAAATGAATTGATAACAACAAGCCAGTGTTGAAAGCTTCTGAGATGAACAACTCGATGTTGACCTTTAAAAAAAACAAAAAAGATTACTTGACATAAAAATAGATTCTAAGCGACAATTGCTTAATAATTATGCTTTATATGACCATTACGAACTGTTTTGGACTAATCAATATAATTTGAAATTCTTTTCACTATTATTGTATATGTTTATGGCATATGATTAAATAAAAAAGTATGTTCTATAGAACTATTACCCCCTTAAGTTGAATTTTATTCAATTCAACGATTGACCAAAAGAAATTTTTAATAAATAATATATTGTATGAACTTAGATCAATCAAATAATGATATTTCTATGCAATGATTCGGCCTAATCAATTTGTCTCATTTCAATTCTATCTATGGGGGATAATGATAAAGAAAAGGGGAAGAAGAATATACCCAAAAAAAAAAAAATTCATAAAAAGATGGATTAGTTAGGAGAGGGAGTGCCAAACATCCTAAGTAAATTATTTTGCATACATTTTTACTTTTTACCTCTTCTTCCCATTGTTTCTTGTAATCTCCGCTGCAGCACGCTATATGCTTAGCCTTCTCTTGACCTTGTTAGTGGTATGCCAACATTAGATATATATAGATATATATAAAAGCAGTGTTTAAATTATGTTCCACCAGGGCCTTCAAACTGATATCTAATTGACAAATTAAAACGAATTCATAAGGTAGGTTCATAATTAAATGGTCTATATATAAAAAAAAATAAATATGCCAAGTATATTTTTGTCATTTTGTCATTTGCATTCAGTTTTTTATTTTATTTTTATTTATTTTTCTTTCAAATTGATGTCATTTGATTGCACAAACTTGTCAAAATCACTATTTTAAAAATAGAGACAACTCAAAATTCATAGAAAGCAGGACGAACACCAATCATGTAGTGGTCCATGTATACAATACCAATAAGAAATAATCTAGTTTATGAGAAAATAAATAAATCTTTCTATGTCATCGTATAATACGACACACACTCCCAACCAAAAAATAAAAAAAAATCTCACCATAGCTTAGTTTTATCAATGAATCTTCCCTCATAAGATGGTTTAATTCGGTGAGAAAATGTGTTTAATTAATTGTGTACACACAAACAGGCCAACTATTTTAAACATGCAAACTAAAACAAAAATTGTAAAGAATTACAAAATATACCATAAGGCAGAGGAAGCAAGAGGAGTGAAGTAGCCTTCTTTAATTGTGGAATTGATTGGTCTACGGAAGAGAACATCACACAAAATAAAGAGTTAACTAATCCATATACACACAAGAATCACAAATCCATATAACGTGTTCTTATATTTTTGTGCAATTAGATCTGGCAACAATTGGACCAAATTATCTTAAATATCAAAGAAAGAGCAAATAGAAGCCTGATTAGTTACCCAAAATTTAACAAAGGAGAATGCCAACAATCAGACAAAATTTGGACTTTCTACATATTGAACACAATCTTAAAAAGAAATCCAAGAACCTAAAAATGTAAAACTGGATAAATGGTAATATTCCATTCCAAAATAGAACCACCAACCATGATAATGAAAAAACAAACTCAAAAAGCCTAGGTAAAAAAAGAGAAGAAATTGATTTCTAAATTTCATCTCATTCAAAATCCAGAAAGACCATACCATAAAACCAATTGATTAACACATGAAAGATTTGTGGCACAGAAAATGAATTCAATTTATTAAGAAAAAAATGTAATGTCAAAACTGTACATGAATAAAAAAATATGTGCATATAATAACAAACATTAGCATTCATTCCCACCACACATCTAAACGCCACTACAGGAAATTGGAGTTTTAGCGGCGTTTGTAAGAAGTTACAGCGATGTTTAATATTTTCGTCACTGATACGGCTACCGCAATAACTTTACAACGTTTGAAAAACGTCGCTAAAAATATTAGACGGCGTTTTTTAAAACGCCACAAAATATTTGACATCTGTTACAAATTCCGTCAAACTAATATATGATGTCATTTAGTGGCCTTTTGTTTTTTTTCAAAAACGCCACCAATTTTTTTTTTTTTTGTGTGTATGGGGGGAAAACCAGAATACCATGAGGCACATAAATGAATAGCAATTTGGGCCCCTAAAGAATTTATGTTATTTGAATGTCATCTTCCACTCAAAGAACAGAAAACTGAAGGTTACATTTCTATTCTCTAAATTTCATCAGGTAGAAAAATAAAAAATGTCATGCACTACAACAAATATCACTTTTTATAGCGTGCAAAAAATGTTATAAAAAATAAATAATATCACCTGTTGAAATGCTATATTATCCCATATTATTAAAAGCCTATAATTTTCAATAGCATTTATTGAGTGCTACAGAATACCATAGCATTCTAATAATGCTATTGAATTATAATAGTAGTTTTATCATGCTACAAATTCTCCTTCATAACAATTTGCAAATGTTGTCATACATGATGTTAATACCATCATGCGATAAGACCCATTGGGGCATGTCTTAAGTCTTTTTCAATAATCCAAACCGTTCAAATTGGCAGGTTCATCGAATAGATCATCCATGCAAAAAATTAATTAAATTGGACATCTTTAGCCTTATATTACATTTGTTTTTCAAAAAATAAATGGTTAACATGATTTTAATAATTTTTTTAAAAAAATTAAGACTTGATCATGGGGTTACAGACGTCCGATTAATTTGATTTTTTATATGAATGATATACTCGACAAATCTTACAATATGAACGGTTCAGATCATCAAAATATACTCAAAAAATAACTCTATAGACCCTCACAACAGGGCTGCTGTACCTTCTCAACCCATGTCACGCTTTACCTAAGCAGAAGCGTTGGTTGATTTTTGTTACCATCTATAACTAGGATATATAGAGATAGTTATATAAATTATAGAGATAGTTATATAAATTTGGTTATATGGGATAATTTGAGAATAGAAAAAATTATAACATAAATATTAAGTCAAGCCCCATTGAATAATAGAATAGATAGATGACACTAGTTTGGATATACCTTATTTTTGTTTTACAAAAAATATTATACACACAAAAATATTTACACAAAAACAGACAGTGTGATCGATATTTGTCATGAATATGGTATGAATAATTGAATAACGCTAACAATACTTACCCAAAAAAAGAATAACGCTAATAATAAAATTCGAACTCGCTATCTACCTAACATTTTCCCATATCGAGAATGGACCCATAAGGGAATATTAGGGGTTCCTCATGCCCAAGTAATTGGTCCTAAAATGAGAGAACGACCTGGTCAAAAAAAAATAATAATAAATAAAAATTGAGAGAATGACAAAAAGGAAATTAATGTTGTGTTTGAATTCAACCCACTATAAAAAAAATTAAGGTTTTGGAGATCAAAATTTAGGAACAAAATTATTTTTAGGGACCAAATAATTTTGTTACGGAAAGTGTCGTTATTATATTTTTAGTAACAAAAATTGGACATTAGTGATGAATTATTATCCTTTTGGGACTAAATTTTTTGTCTCAAAAAATAAACCATTTTGAGACCAAATTATTTTGCCCCTAAAAATCTATTTATTAGTGACATTTTCAAAATTTTGTCGCTAAATACCTTGTTTTTGACTTTTCGGTATGACTTTTTAACAACTATCCTCATGATAATGGAAATTGATCCCTAAATGTCTTTTGTAACAAAATTTTTACTTCTAAAGACCAAAACATTTGGTCTCTAAAACTTTTATATATTGTAGCGACCCTTTTCATTTCACAACAAACAAAGCTTTTATTGCTTCCTCTAAATATCTTCCTTTAGTCATGCACGTATATAATTATGAATAAATCTGCAACACAGATATTAATTTTGTAGAATTTGACACAAAATGTATATGAATGAATAAGATTTTTCATAAATAGAGTCCCATAAAAACTCACTCATTCACATATATTTTGTATCTAATTTTATGATTAAATTTAATATACTTGGGGATTATTACATGATTGGTTGATTGAATAGTCCTCAAAAGTCAGTGGCATATGACATACTAAGTTTTTGAAGTAATACTATAATGATCATCTATTTTTATCATTATCTTAGAAATATATATTAGTAATGAAATCTATTATACTAATATTGTGTTGACAAATAAAATGATAAGTATAACCTGATATAGAAATGTGGTAAGTCTAGTATTATTCGAGTTTTTAATTAAAGGACTCTGTTAATTAGTGTATATATGAAGAAAGACAAAAGAAAATAAGAAAAGTAGACCTCTGCGAGTGTACTGCAGTTTGTAGGGAATGCCCAGTTCTTGATCTGTTCAAAACCTATCCTCCTACTTACTTCTGTAGACAGCAAGATAACTGTATTTTAATTATGGTAAAATTAGATAATTATTATTATACAGATCACACATTATGCATTTGTTACCTGATTCTTTCTTTTCTGTGGTTTCGATATCACAATATTCTTGATGAGAGGCTGATTCAACTTGACAGCGGCGTTTGTGATGACAATCTCTAGCCTTGTGATTTTGGAACCAATGGAAAACATTCTTGCCTTCAATCATGCCATATTGGCGAAGCTGTGCGATAATATGATGAATTTGCTCAGCAGAAGGTGTTCGAATCCCACACAGATACAATTCTTCCAGTGCCTAGCACCATTCAGTGATGAATATTTATATGTTGAAATTGCAAATAAGGTATGCAAAATGAATTTGGTGTATTGAAGCATTTGTATGGTCTATTATCACTATTACTTACTCTGCACATAAATATATACTTGTTTTGGATTTAAATGTCTACATGTCATTAGTATAACTTAATTTTCATTGAAACAAACATCCATTAATAATTATTTTTGTTTTTGGTAACACTATAATTTTATGGACTTGGCTTGGGGGATACTGTTGCCACAAAGAAAGGCTATGGCTCTTCCACTTCGGTTGCTGACAGTGGCTCATAACAAATTACCCAACCTCAAAATCAGATACAAGTTGATATTAATGCACTCGTCAGGGCAAACAACCATAGCATCTCGGCCTCACAAATGCCCAACTAAACACCTCGCTTGTTGCTGTTGAAATGGGATTGCGACTGTGGGATTTGACTTTCATTGCTCTTTGGCATTGAGTTTTTGATCTTCAACATATCAAGAGTCTCAACCTATTTTTGCACTCTTCTCACCTTCAAGAGAGATGTCAAAATTGAAAATTTAATATCTTAAATATCTATAATTTAGAACTTTTTGGACGGTTTTAAAGTTGAGGACAATTTTTTATGTTTAGAAACATAGTTTTTGGATGGTTTGGAATGTACAGACAGTTTTTGAATTTTTGAAACTTATGAATTTTTTTTTTTTTTGATGTTTGAAATAATATTTTAATTGTTGGTTGATACTTATATATATATATATATTTTTATGAAATTTGTTTGTAATATTTTTTTTTTTTTTGGATTGTACATAACAAGTGAAATAGAACTTGCTGAATTTAAAAAAAAAAATAAAAATAAAAATTATACATATTCTACAATAGGCAAAATAGGCTGTTGTGTTAAATATTTAATGGCTAGCATTGACTGTTGTGGTTTGTTTCTTGAATTAACAGCGTGCAAAAATAGTCGTAGAAAAATTAAACGTGACATATAAAATGCGCTGTTAAAAGTTTTTAACGGCGTTAAAAGTGAATGACTTTCCATGACTGGTCATAATACGACTTTACTTTGCGCATCGTAGAATCGTATCCACGACGTGCATTTGGTGCCGTAAAAATCATTTTTTGTTGTAGTGTATTTTTATTAAATTATTATTATTTTTTAATAACACAACTAATTATTTAATAATCCTAGAGTATCACGTGACATTATACATTAGTTTTTTTTATAAAAAATAAAAATAAAAATGATGATCTTACAAATTTTTTTATGAATATAACATTTTAACTTATTTTTATTAAGTAATTAAAAGACAAATAATGACTCACTTAAACCAACTATTTCTAGCCTAATTGGCCACCATTATTCTCCTAATGGCTTAAGCTCAAGAAAGAAGTCATGTGTTCAATTCTTTCTAAGAGGACTTGATTTTGGAGGAGGAGGCTAACTCCCATTGATACTAATTTAACAATTAGCAACTGACTTTTGCCGATCAAATTAGAAAAAAAATTACAAAAAAACACTTACGCTGTGTGTGATTTATGGATTAGGAATTTGAAAATAAAAAAATAAGTAAAATGTAAATAAAATATAACTGTATCACTATTTTTCATTCACAAAAAATAGGTAAAATGGATTAGGAATGTAATATTGTCAAAACAAACAGAACATATCAATCTATTATAAAATTCATATGATTAATTAAAGTAATTAATTCTCATATGAAAATTTCTAATAATTTTTCCTAATTTTTTGAACTTTATACCAGCGCCCTTGTGTGGCCATATTTATTATTATTTTTTTTATCAGTGACTAAATTAACTTTATTATTGAGGAGTCATACAATTGGGATTGCTGTAAACTTAAACATCATGTGTCAAACAATTGCATGAAGGACACTCTTTACGTTTTGAGTTTTTTATTTATATTTATAAAAATTTTAAAAACTTAAATAAAAATTTATTTGGTAAAAATTTTGATTTATAAATTAATAGTTTCAGTTTATAAATTTGGCTAAAAAATGAAAACATAAAAAATGTGTTTCTGTTTTGAGTTTTCAGTTTTTTTTTTTTTATCATCCAACACTAGCCACCACCCGCCACCATTTTCCACTACCGTCTTCCGCTATCACCACCCACCCCCACCACCACCTGCCACCACCACTCATCGCCCACTTGCTACCACCACCCGCCACCACCACCCACTCCTCGCCACCACCACCACCACCACAACCACCACCTACCATCCACCCGCCACCACCATCCACTCGCCACCCGCCACTAACATCCACTGCCCGCCACCACCACCTGCCACCTACTTGCCACCACCACTCACCACCCACCTGCCACTACCATCCACCACTTGCCACCACCAGCCACCCACCACCACCAGCCACCTGCCACCCACCCGCCACCACCACCCACCACCCGCCACCCATTACCCGCCACCCACCTGCCACCACCACCCACCACCACCACCACCACCCACTCGCTACCACCTACCAATCGCCACCGTCACCGGCCACCGTCGCCACCGCCACCACCCACCACCACCCGCCATCCGCCATCCACCTGGCACCACCACCACTACTCACTCGCTACCACCCGCCACCGTCACCCACCCATCCACCATTACCACCCATCATCCACCCGTCACCACCCACCACCACCACCACCACCCGCCATCCGCCACCCCACCTGCCACCACCACTTGCCACCACCACCACCCGCTATCCGCCACCCACCTGCCACCACCACCACCACCACCACAACCACCCACTCCTTACCACCCACCACCCGTCACCGTCACCCACCCACCCACCACCACCACCCGCCACCACCCGCGCATCGCCACCCACTTGCTACCACCCGTCACCATCACCCACCCACCCACCCACCCACCAACACCACCCACCCGCCACCACCCACCACCTACCGTCACCACTTTCCACCACCGTCTTCCGCAACCACTTGCCATTTTTCACTCTTTTTTATATTTTTAAATTTTTTAAAACATTTTGTCAATTACCAAACGCGTTTGTAGTTTATGTTTTTTTAAAAATAAGCAAAAATCAGTTTATAAATTTTTTGTAAATATAAACTGAAAACGTAAGCGTTACCAAACACACCCTAAAAGATTCAAATAAAAAATAGAAAGTGAACGAAATTGCACACACTCAGGTGCTTGGACACGTGGTTGGACACAAAGCTATATTTATTTATTTATTTATACAAGTAAAAAAGATTTACTATTAGGTGTCAAAACAAACCAGACATACCAATCTATTATAAATATCATGGGAGTGTAAAAAATAAAAAATATCTAAAAATTTGACACCAATATTAGGTGTAAATATTGGATATAATGGTAATTTGAGTATTATATTGGAGTGACGGAAATATGATCTAAAAATTAGAGTCAACTTTCTTAAGATGACGTCCTCCAATGAGGAGAATAGAAACGTCCAACAAATCATGCCAAAATTCAAATTAAGATCTCACAATAATTGGAGTAATTAATTCTCATATGAAATTTTCTAATAATTTTCCTTAATTTTTTTAACTTTATACCAGCACCCTTGCGTGGCCATATTTATTATTATTATTTTTTTGTCAATGAATAAATTAACTTTATTAATGAAGAGTCATACAATTGGGATTAAAGTAAACTTGGGCCTCGTTTTGGAATATACTATTTTAGTAATTTTTTAAAATTTTTTAGTTAAAATATGAGGTAAAAAAATTAGTATGTTTCAAATGATTTTTTGATTTTTTACGAAAAGATATGTAAAGAGTAGAAAGAAAAGAGAATTATTAACTCTTTGATATAAGTTATTGATTTTTTAATTTTTTTAATAATTTTTTAATTTTTTAATTAAAATATTAAATTGTCAAACAAGATCGTGACGTGTCAAACAATTGGACAACAAGTAGATGATGAGGGACACTAGAAGAGTCGAACAATTGGGATTAATTAGACACTACAAAAAAAATTGTTTTTTGCGACGGCAAAACGCCGTCGCAAATACTCCGCACGCCGTCTCAAAAGCTTTTTGCGACGGTAAAATATCTTTTTGCGACGGTAAGTGAGGGTCGCAACAAAGGGGGTTGCAAAAGGGTTTTAGCGACGGCAAATGCCGTCGCCATTGTTTTTGCGACGGGAAATTTTTTTTTTTGCGACGGCAAATTTCTGTCGCCAATAATGGATGGAAATCTTGATTTTTTTGCGACGGCACAGTCTTGCCGTCGCTAAAAGAGGTTTCTGTGACGGAAAAAATCCCGTCGCTAAAAGTGTCGTCGCTGTTGACTATTGTCGATGGCAACCTTCGCCATCGCTTGTAGACACCCCATTTTTGACCGACCTTAAGACTCAGACGTCACCAGTTGAGCGCTTGGTGATGTTGCATGTTGTGCTCGTCCAGAAGTTTCAGAGTCGCGGCTGCGAGCCTTGCCTCCGGACTTCCGGGCTTTTCTGTGCCTTGCCTCGGTTTGCGAACCAAGCTCGATTTTCTCTGTTTTCTCTTCCTGAGGGGAGGGAGAGGTCCCGTAGACCATCTCTCAATGGCCGTGGGCTACATTTTGTGGCTGTAGGCCATTTTGCCCATTTCGGAGCCCGGTTCCCGGTTTTTGGAGCCGTCAGGCCGTGTGCCTCGGTTCGGGACCGCCTAACTATCTCCGATTTCTCTGGTTTTTGGCATGCATCCTATTTACTCCCTTTTGAGGGACACTGAGGCCTGAGAGACCCACTTCGTGGTCGAATGCCACTTTCGGTGCTTAATAGTCAGTTTTCGGGGCCCCGAACTGCGCGTTTCGGCCCCGGAACCTTCATTTTGCATCGATTTTCGTTCGTTTTTGGCAGGTGCCTCTGTTTTATCACCAGGAAGGTCACTGAAGGGTGGAAGGTCAGCAATTGTCTCAGCAACCAGTTATATTCCTCCGGCGCCCTCCGACGTCCGTTTTTCTCACTTCCGAGCCAATGTTGACCACCCTAGGGCCACCTTTTTCAACTCCAGACCCCATATTTGTGTTGTACACACCTGGGAGGACCCTAAAATCATATGGCCGGCCAGAAATTCAACTTGAACCTTTTGAACCCCTCTTAAAAGTGGCTTGTTGTCTCTCTTGTCTTACAGTTGCCAATTTCCAATCACAGGATTTTGTTGAGGACACATGGGAGGACACTTTTTTGTGGTGCCCGGCCAAAAATTCCTCTGGACCATTTTGCCCCTTGGCCGGCCGGCCATAGGGGGTGGCCGGCCGGCCACCTGCAACCAAAATACCTGGCCGGCCAGCTTCCTTACAGGGAGTATATTACAGCTGTGCATTGTTTTCCCTCCAAAAACTGGATCCGGAGGGAACTTTTTTTGGAGGGAAAATTGATGCCATTTCCCTCCACTTTTTCCCCTCCATTTCTCCCCCATTCTTGTCCATATAGCTGGCCTCCCAACTCAAGAGAAAGGGTTGGAAAATTGCTCTCAAGCTCATACACACATATCCATCTCTATCTCTCTCATTCTCTCAAGTTTTGGCACCATTTCTTCATCACTACCAAGCACCACCACCACCACTCCATCTCAGCAGCTTGGAGCAGCTTTCCAGAGGCTAAAGGTGCTGCAACTCTGTCCAAGAATCACCAAAGGGGTAGTCTTCAAGGGTAAGTTGTCATTCCCCTCTTTTGTAGCTCATTTTTGCCACATCTTTCTAGCCTATTTGTTTACTGTTTTGGGCTCCGACCCTAACTGAAAGGGGAATTTTTTTGAGCCATTATTCATGTTTGTTTAAGGGTTCAACACTGTTTGAGACCCCCATTTGGTACTTGCTTCAATACCCTCTTGTATGCCATTATTTTGCATGGTATTTCTAGCCTATGTGTAGTCTGTTTTGAGGCATGATATAAACTGTAAGTTGGTTTATTTTGAGCCCTTATACAACATTGTAGAAGGGCTCAACACTGTTTGGGGCCTCCATGTAGCACTTACCATTATACCCCTCTTTGGCCCCCATTTTTGCATGCTTTGTTAGCCTATCTTGCTTCTATTTTTAGGCTATGATCAGAACTGAAAATAGACATATATTGACCTCCTGGACATATCTCATTAAGGGCCTTTGGCTGTTTGGTGAATGCTTTGTATACTTCATGTTATAGCCTCTTGTTGGCCTACTTCTTGCATGACATTTTTAGCATGTTTGTATATTGTTTTAGGGGTTGTCACCTACTGAAAAACAGCATTTTTTTAGGCCCTCTTCAGTGTTGTAGAAGGGTCTTTTGCCATTTGGGCATTGCATCTATCACTTGCTTCATTGCCTCCCTTGCGGAGCCATTTTCGTATGCCATTTTAGCCCTACTTGTGATTCCTGTTTGGCCATGTTTTGAACTGTAAAAATACTAGTTTTGGGGCTGCCTTGCTTCTGCTTTTTCATGTCATGTTCAAATTATGCATGTATTGTATAGCTGCAAGTCATTTCGGGTGCCTAATTTCGCATTTCGGGATCATTTCATGCATTGGGTTTCGTTTTACCGGGTTTCGTTTTACCCCTCATTTTGCTACTGTTTTTTGCATTGTTTACATACCATATTCTGTGTCTTTGCCATGTCTCATTAGAGTGGCATTTCGGTGCCTGAGGGTCCGTCCTCGGTTTGCGTGCACGCATGCACGCATTTCGAGGTGTCTTGTTTTCATCTGATGGCCTCTTATGTGACTGTGGCTGAGGCTCTCTCATGTTAGTGTAAGCCCATCATTGCATTGCGTATGCCATTTCATTCATAGCATTGTGTATGCTCAGTTGTGTATTACCTCGTGTAGCGTGTATGCCATTCCATAACATTGTGTATATTAGGATTGTACTTTAGTTGCATTTCATGCATATCATGCATATTGCATAGTGCTCGGGATAGGAGTTAGCCCGGGCACGGGAAACGAGGTGCGTTTCGTACTCCGAGTGACGGAACGTGTCTCAATTCCCCAGTCACCGACACTCCGGATTATCCATGATGGAGTTAGGTTTTGTTGTAGTGTTCATATGCATTCATTCTATATTGAGTTGTGCAATTCGGCTCCTCGGCCATCATGCATCGAGATGTGTGATTGGTGGCACGAGGATCGAGGCATGCATATATTTGTGAAATACATTGCTATGCCCCTTTCCTGCTCTCTGTTGCAGCAAAATCAAGAATCAACAGTCTTCCGAGGCTTGGCACGCATTTCAAGAACAGGTGCAAACAGAGGCTAATTGGGGCATCCCAGTAGATTTCCGTGCAAAGGCAGCCCAAACATACATCGTTCATCAGAATCAAGGCAGCCCCCTGGCTTGCATGCCAGTTTTACAGCTTTCTTAGTTAATTCGTTAATTAATTAGGAATTTGTATTATTTTGGACTGTATTATTTGGGACTGTACTATTCATTCATTCGGGACTGTATATTTATTCGGACCCTCTGCGCTAGGGCATAATTGTAATAAGTGTGCGTGAGTGTGATGTATGTCTTCCAACCCCACGTTTTTCTTCCCTTTTATTTACCTGCTTATGATGGTTAGATTAGGGCATATTTCAATTAGCATACAGTATGATAGCATGTTTGCATTCATTCATCTGTTTTGCATGCACCGGGCTCGGCGCATCATACTAACTGCATTTGTATTTCAATTCCAAGTTGAATACATGTTAGCTGTAGCATTCCATATGCCATGTTTAGAATAGCCGAGCCTGCTATAGTTTGCATTTTTGCATGTGTTGCATTAGGCATTTCTGTATACTTAGGATCATGCATCGATTTCTAATGAGCTTCTGTTTTGGCTTGGAGTACTCAGTGAGTTTTTATGCTTTAGCATCCTTGCATGCGTGTGAGTGACTGCCATGAATAGCATGCTTACCATGAAGCTATGTGCTTATGTGATATAACTGCTTGAATGCCTGTGGGCGAAGGTTGGGTTACTTGGAGTGGGACAATTCATCAAATGTTTGTTTTAAGCCCACTAGATAGTGGCAAAATCATGTTTTCTAAGCCCACCTGAGGGTGGTAAATCCACGTCTTAGCCTACTTGCGAGTAGCACCATCAAACCATTTTCAAACAAACAAACATGAAATGTTTTGTTCCAATTCAGGCGACTCAGTCTATACTTGTATGCTGTGCGCATCACATAGTAACCTAGGCTAATAACCGGAATAAGAACACACAATGTTTTCAAAAACAGATATCATGGTTAGTAGAGGCCGGTCTTTGACCGGGCAAGCGGGGGTGCTCACGAAGTGACCTTCCCCAATCGTACCCAAGTTCCCGAGCCGAGGCAACTTTGGTGATGACGGACACGTGGCCTTTGGCACCGAGTCAGGGTTTCCTAAATTTCCCCATAAAAAATATTTAGGTGGCGACTCTGTATCTGGCAAAGCAGTCCATGTTTGGCACTTCTTTCAAAAAAATCTGTTTTCTCAAAAACGATTTGCCGGATTTGGACTCTTTGGTTCAAGATTTAGAACCGTGACAATCGAGTCCTCGAACTGTAGTGAGCCCAAATGAACAGAATGGGACTTAACCCTCCCGGGGCGTTCGGGGACGTCTACATCGCTAATGACTATTCTCGACGGCTATTATACCGTCGCTAAAGCCTTGTTTTTCAATTAAATTCCATAGCTTTTGCGACAGTATGGGTGCTGTCGCAAAAAGCCTTGTACAATTTCTTTTTTGCGACGGGGTGTTCAGCCGTCTCAAAAAAAATTAAAAAAAAAAAACCCTGTTTTAAAATTATTAAAAATATAAAAATCACCTGTATTAAATGAAAAATAACTAAAAAAAAATCCAAAAATTACATAATAATATAAATACATACATAAACAAGTTGGCAGATGATGAAAATTCATAATGTTGTTCCATTCATAACAATACATAAATAAAAATTCATAACAGTAAAAATTATGCCACTACATAATGTCACATAATACGTACATATTGTTGTTCACAAATTTAAATAACATAAATCAAAATCAAAACCAAAAGTTTGTCATGATTATTTCGTGGGTTACAAAAACAGAAGTTGATCATAATCTTTACACGCCCGCATTCCACAAGAAGCAAACTGCTACTCAGGAAATATCTGAAAAAAACAAAATAAAAATAATTAATAACAATATAATGGTGTTAATATTTTAATTACAAAAAAATATAAAAAAAATTAACTACTATATAATTAGAAAGATAGTTTAGTAAATAATTTTGACTAGACCGAAATCCGACTCTAACTCCCAAACCGGGAACCCAATTCGAGCCTCGTCTTCTCCCACAAGTCTATCGTGCCTAGGCGGTCGTGTGTGCAAAGTTTCATGCTAAACCGACACCGATTGGTAATTTTGGGGCATTAACACCTCGAATTCAAATTTCTTAAGGAACTAGTTTACCTAAAGTGAAATCCGACTCTAACTCCCAAACCGGGAACCCGATTCGAGTCCCGTCTTCTCCCACAAGTCTCTCGTGCCTAGGCGGTCGTGTGTGCCAAGTTTCGTGCTAAACCGACGCCGTTTGGTGATTTTGAGACGTTAACACCTCGAATTCAAGTTTCTTAAGGAACTAATTTGCCTAAAGTAAAATTCAGCTCTAACTCCCAAACCGGGAACCCGATTCGAGCCCCGTCTTCTCCCACAAGTCTCTCGTGCCTAGGCGGTCGTGTGTGCCAAGTTTCGTGCTAAACCGACACCGTTTGGTGATTTTGGGGCATTAACTCCTCGAATTCAAGTTTCTTAAGGAACTAGTTTGCCTAAAGTGAAATCTGACTCTAACTCCCAAACCGGGAACCCGATTCGAGCCCCGTCTTCTCCCACAAGTCTCTCGTGCCTAGGCGGTCGTGTGTGCCAAATTTCGTGCTAAACCGACGCCGTTTGGTGATTTTGGGACGTTAACACCTCAAATTCAAGTTTCTTAAGGAACTATTTTGCCTAAAGTGAAATTCGGCTCTAACTCCCAAACCGGGAACCCGATTCGAGCCCCGTCTTCTCCCACAAGTCTCTCATGCCTAGGCGGTTGTGTGTGCCAAGTTTCGTGCTAAACCGACGGCGTTTGGTTATTTTGGGGCATTAACTCCTCGAATTCAAGTTTCTTAAAGAACTAGTTTTTACAATGAATAATTAGTTAAAAAGATTTGAGGGAACACTGCATACCATGAGATGAATATATCCCCAATTCGCTCGAAGACTGTCAACACGGCCAGGATAACCCTGAAAAATTACCCAATTTGTTATTGTTAGATTTTAGTGTAGAAGCTAGGCTTGTGTTTCCTTCTCAAAGGGCGTTTTGCCTCTGGGTGTATAATGAGTTTCATTGTAATATCTTTCTCTTTTTTTTTTTTTCTTTTTTTTTTTTCTTTTTTTTTGTATAAAACTTATGACTTACCTACCAAAAAAAAAAAAAACAAAACCCTGAAAAATTCATAATCGATCAACTGAGAATAAAACCTGAAGACTCATGAGTTGTTTTCTTTTTAGGTCATGTGTTTCCTATGTTTGACTTGTTTTTTTTATAGGGAAATGGTGAAATCTCCAATAAGAAGAATAATAATTAAGAGGATCGATTGGGGAAAGGATATGTTAACCCACCAGAAACTAAAACTAACTGTACTAGAGTTAGTTGTAACTGCTTTAGTTGTAACCACTTTAGTTCTTGTAGGAGAGAGGACGATATATAGATAAATAGCTGTACTGTGTTAGTATATACACTTTGGCATATCTTGATAAAGGAGATGAATAGTTTTTCTTCCTTTTTCTCTCTAATCCCTGTTTGTTTTTCTAGATCTATCTTCTATATTCTTTGAATCTTTATAGGATACCCTTAAATTTCTTTGTTTTTGGTACACCAACCACACTGGAAATCAATATATTCATCACATTGTACCGACTGTCTTCTTCTCAAAACAGTTCGCATCTGAGCAATGGAGTTGACCCAGTAGACAGGGCATTGATGCTGCAACTCATGTGTTCCAGGATCTAGGCTAAATAAAAAATAAAAATAAAAAATTCCTTGGTATCCATTCAATAAGTTTATTCTTGATCTAATAACAAAACAAATGCAAATTGGACCATCTCAGATTATTTCTCATGCCTGTAAATTAGCATCATCCATTTTTCTTCCATGATCATGATGTTGGTTAGGTAAATATATAAATCTAAAAAATAATCATTTAATGAAATTTGATAGGTTTAGAAGAACTAAATACACATCTAAAAAATGAAAAAAAAATTTCAGTCAACTCCAACTGCAAAAAAATAAAAAATAAAAAAACAAATAAAGAAGTTTCTTACCAATATTGACACCAAAATTGAAGCTCTGCCTTCTCAACTTTGTTCTTTTCCATGGTTTTGAAACACTCAAAGGCAGGGTACGCATACCCAAGAACCAACCTGCCATCCAAATTCATATAATCAGAAAAGGTAAAATTAAGAAAGAAAAAGAAAAGGAAACAAAAATAGAGCAGAGAAGGAAAAAGTGCAAAAAGAAAGATTAGTTCTTCACATACACAAGTGCTGATCATAATGAAGCTTTTTGTTCAAATCAAAAGTAAACCAAGATCCTGCAAATACAAAAGAGAGTTGATGAATATCTTAGGGGGACAAACTAGTCACAATTGAAGAGAGTATAAGAATAAAATTGTACTTAATTTAATAAAGCTTTATGACACAGCCGCTATACTTGATCAAGTTTGAGGGATTCATTTGAATTTTGATTGCACAACATTATCAATATATCTAGGTTAGCTTTTATTTTGTTTTGACCATATAAAATGTTTAATAATAAGCATACATACTTGAATTTTCCTTTCTTATTAATGCTGTTTTTTCTTGTTCTGCCATTTCATGTGAAGATCATTAGAAGTTACACTCTTTTGGTTTGAATTAAGATGTTTTAGTGTTACCCATATGAGATTTAAATTTTCATGCAAAATATTTGACAAATAGACCAGTAATTTTATTTTATTTTATTTTTCCTATTCACATCTTTTTTCATAGCAACATTGAGAAACTCTTTTCAGTTGAAGTATTTCATCAAACAGCTGACATGCTTAGAAACACATTGCAACAATTTAGAGGCAGATGGGTTGCAGAAACAAAATCGTAAATATATAATAGAAGTGAACCAGAAAAAATTTTGCAATGTCAATAAGATTACAATCTAGTTGAAGCTAGAAGTGATGCTAATATCAAGAATGTTATGCATACATATACATGTAATATATAGTAAAAAAGCTAGTTCAAATTGATGGTTAATTGCTTCAATTTTTTTTTTTTTTTTTTTTTTTTTGATGGTTAACAAAGGCATACCAAGTACTATGATTTGTTCTTCATCAGGTTCAGGAAAAGGGTAAGTGGTGCCCTCTACTGGCAAGATGACAATGGCACCATGGACACAGCTCAGTGTCCAGTCACTGTGGGCATGCCACCAAAGAGTTCCTTCCTCATCGGAAAATATGACCTTGTATGTGTAGTTTGTTCCGGGTTTGATGTGACACTGTGTGATGTACTCTGGGCCATCTGACCATGGATTTCTTGGTTGCTTCACTCCATGCCTGCACACATAATACTAGTATTCATTCACCTTTTAACATGTCAATCTCACAATCCATTTTCTTGGGCAAAGCAAACCATTGCTATTCACTGCCCTCCCTCCTCTAAGTTTTTGTTCTACTTTCACCAACTCATTCGAATTTGGGTTTCTCAAGTTTCTAAAAAATTCTTAAGAACAAATTCAAACAAATTTCTTAACATACATACATACATATATACATACATACATACACAAATTTCTTAAGAACAAATTCAACAAAATCAACATGAATCTGATTAACATACATACACACAGATTCAACAAATTCCTTAAGAACAAACACACAGAGAGTGATCGGTGCAGAATAAAATAAACAGAACAGATTAGATTCCAAAACAAAACAAACACACAGATTCCAAAACAAACAGAACAGATCTGTTGGTCCAAAACAAACAAACAGAACAGATCTGTTCGATCGGTGCAGAGATGAGAGAGAAAGAGAGAGAGAGAGAGAGAGAGAGGCTTACCTGTGAGTCGATCGGTGTAGAGATGCAAAACCAGAGAGTGAGGGAGACAGATCAGATCAGAGAGATATCTGATATATATATAACAAAAAAAAAATAACGATCGGGGCGAGAGAAAGAGAGACAGAGATTGAGAGAGAGAGAGAGTTTACCTGTGAGTAGATCGGCGGTGCGATGATCGGTGCGATGAGATGAACAACGCGAGAGTCAGAGTGATCGGTGCAGATATGAAGAACAACGAAACGAGAGAGTGAGAGAGAGAGACAGTGATGAGTTGAACTTGAGATGAGACTGAGAGAGTGAGGAGACGATTAGGGTTCTAAGAGATTGGGGATTTTGGGGGGCGCGGGAATGGAAAAGAATGGGGGAACCGAGCGGGCGGGATTGGGAAAAAAAAAAAATTTAAATAATAATAATTTTCATCATAAATGAATATTTAAATAATAAAAAAAATATAAATAATAATTTTTATTTTCATCATAAATGAATATTTAATGAATGAAAAATTATTATTATTATTTTTTATTTGGTAGAAGTAAAGATAATATTTTAATGAAAAATATTTTCTATTAAGAGTGATGAGTGAGAGAGAGAGAGACGGAGAGAGAGAGAGAGAGAGAAACAAATGGACAAAGAGAGAAAGAGACAGAGAGAGAGAGACAGAAAAAGAGAGAGAAATAAGAGATGAGCGATACAAAAAGAGAGAGAAAGAGAACGAAAAAAGATGAACGAGAGAGAGAATAGAAAAATAGAGAGATAGAGATAAGAGAGATGAGCGAGAGAGACAGAGAGAGAGAGAAAAAAGATAGATGAGCGAGAGAGACAAAGAGAGAGAAAAAAGAGAGATGAGCGAGAGAGACAAAGAGAGAAAATAGATGAGAGAGATAGAGAGAAGAGAGATGAGCGAGAGAGACAGAGAGAGAAGACAAATGAGAGGGATAGAGAGAAGAAAAATGAGCGAAAGACACATAGACAGATAGACAAACAGACAGAGAAAGAAGAGTGATGAGTGAAAGAGAGAAAGAGAATAATGGTGGTAGCTGAATAGCATTTGCAGTAGTGGTAAATGTGGTAGAGAATATGAGTGGTGAGAGAGAGACATGAGTGAGAGACAAATAGAGAAAAGAGATAGAGAGACAGAGAAAGAGACAGAGTGATGAGCGAGAAAGAGACAAAGCGGTCGCTAAAAGTGCATTTTCTTGTAGTGGATCGATAAATCGAAAGGGAGCTCAATAAATAAAGAAGAGATGAGGGAGAGAGTGAGCAAGGCGAACACAGTGGGAGAGAGAGAGAGAGAGAGATAGAGAGAGAGAGACAGAGAGAGAGAGATAGACAGAAAAAGAGAGAAACAAGAGATGAGCAAGAGATAAACTAAAAGATAGAGAAAGAAAGTGAAAAGAGATTAACGAGAGAGACATAGAAAAAAAAAAGAGACAGAGAGAGTGGTAGTGGTAGTGGTCATTGTTCCACCCATTGATTTAAGTATGGTGTTTGTTTTGAGCTTTCAAATCATAATTTTACATCCATTTTTCAAAACTCAATTCAAAATATAATCATTACTTTTCGAAACTCATAACCAAACACATAATTCAAAACTCTTTTCAAAGCTTAATTCAAATCAATATTTTAATTTTGTGAGAGACAGATAAAGAAGAGAGATAGAAAGAGAGACAGAGATAGAGTGATGAGCGAGAGAGAGAGAGAGAGACAAAGTGGTTGCTAAAAGTGTATTTTCTTATAGTGGATCGATAAATCGAGAAAGAGCTCGATAAATAGAGAAGATGGGAGTAAGAGAGTGAGCAAGGCAAACATAGTGAGGGATAAATAGACAAATAGACAAGTAGACAGAGAGAGAGAGAAGAGTGATGAGTGAGAGAAAGACAGGGAGAGAGAGATAGACAGAAAAAGAGATAAAGAGAGAAAGAGAGAGAGAGATAGAGGGAGAGATAGAAAAAGAGAGAAAAACAAAAGATAAGCGAGAGATAGACAAAAAAAGAGAGAAATAGAGCGAAAAGAGATGAGCGAGAGAGAGACACAGAAAAAGAGAGAGACAGAGAGAGAAGAGAAATGGGCGAGAGAGATAGAGAGAGGTAGAAAGATAAGAGAGAGAGAGAAAAAAGAAATGAAAGAGATAGAGAGAAGAGAGATGAGCGAGAGAGATAGAGAGAGAAAACAAATGAGAGAGATAGAGAGAAGAGAGATAGGCGAGAGACACAGAGAGAATGAGAGAGAGAAACAGACAGACAGAGAAAGAAGAGTGATGAGTGAAAGAGATAAAGAGAAGAGAGAGAGATAGAGACAGAGAGACAGGAAGATGAAAAAATGAATGAAAAGAGAAATGTTATATCAAAAGAGTAAGACGACATTGTTTTTTTTAATTTTTTTTGAGACAGAAAAATACCGTTGAATTTATTCAAACCATTTTGTGACTGTATATATATGAAGCTATCTCAAAACCACAATCACTATACTAGGTTAGAGTTTTCAAAAAACTCTTTTGAGAAAATTATACTTTCTTTTTTTCCCGTGTTATATTGTTTTTATTGAATTTTTTTAATATTTTAAGTATTTTTTTTAATTTTTAGACACATCTAACATAAATACACCTAAAAATTTAAAAAGTTGTAAAAAAAAAAAATCTTTTAAAAATTCACTAAATACCAAAAATACAAAAAAAAAATAATAATAATAATTCAATACATTTTTTTTTTATATTTTTATGTATTTATTAATTTTTAAAAATATTTTTTCATAAATTTTTTATTTTTTAGATACATCTAAATAAGGTGCATCTTAAAAAAATATTTAAAATTTTAAAAATATTCACTAAAAACAAAAAAAAAAAACACGAAAGTCACTTTTTGCGACGGCAGAAAATGCCGTCTCAAAAAAGCAGAGTATTTGCGACGGCAGTATTTGTCGTCTCAAAAAAGCAGAGCATTTGCGACGGCACTATTTCCCGTCTCAAAAAATGAGAGTATTTGCGACAGTATTTTTTGCCGTCGCAAATATTCTCATTTTTTTGAGACTGCAAATAGTGCCGTCGCAAATGCTCTACTTTTTGAAACGGCAAATGCTGCCGTCGGAAATACTCTGCTTTTTTGAGACGGCATTTTCTGCCGTCGCAAAAAGTGACTTTTTGAGACGGCAAGTGTGCCGTCGCAAATAGTTCCGTCTCATAAATACACTTTTCTCGTAGTGAGAGGTGTTGTGTTGGGATAAAAAAATAAAAAAACTAGGAAGTCAACAAAATTGCACACACTCAGTGGTTGGACACAAATCTATATTTGTTTATTTATTTATACAAGTAAAAAAGATTTACTATAAATTATGGGGTGTAAAAAATAAAAAATATCTAGAAATTTGACACCAATATTAGGGGTAAATATTAGATGTAACGGTAATATTATGTGGCGGTATAGTATTGCTATTCAATGAACAACTTTAATTTGCGATAAGAATTACTTAATTCTTACAATATTTTATTGGCATGAGATACTACATAAGATGATGGCACAATTACAATCAATATTTCTTCAATATTAGAGTTACGAAATCACACCAATTTCTAACTCAATGGTAAGCAAATCCTGATTCTTCGCTTACCACTGTCCCAGTACTTTTTCATCTTCTTTAAATTTTCACAAATCCTCTAGAATTTTTATAATTTTCCTCATAAAAATTGTAATCTCATGTAATCAATATAATCCTATCCATACTGAATTCTTAATAAATTTCTAATTTTACAATCTAATCCATATACAAGAGCTAATCAATATCATCAAATTTAGCTCAACTTTGTGGGTGAAACATAGAGCCAAAGTATAAGAATTCATCAACCACCTCATTGCACTCTTGAATTGTCAAACAACGAAGAGGGCCAGTCAATCAATTTATTCCAACCACAAATTGGGTTTCAAGTTCAAAGAAGGCTATCCTTGAAGACCCAAGAAAACTTCTGATTTTGAAAAAGAAATGTACATTTCTCAAAGACAGGAAAACAAAAGTACATGTCAACACAGGCATAGACATAGTTGGATATTTTAATTAAATTTTTTTGTCATTATTTTAGTATGATTAAAAAAATTATGTTTGAAAAGTTAGTTGACTCATGTGAATTCAAAAAACATGTGATTTATATATATTTACATCTTATTTTCATTTTTTTATACTGATGAAAATTGATATTATAATAGAAATTGCTATTATAATTCATACTTTCTTTTTTAAAATTTTTTTAGTATATATATGTTTGTCCCCCATCTAAAAATCCTGTGTCCGTCTCTACTTTCTTAGCCCAAATAAAGTACCTTTTTTACAAAATTGTGTGAATTTGTAATTCTCAACAAATGTACCACTTGAATGTTGACTTTTTTTTTTTCCCCTTAACAAACTTGAATGTTAATGTTGATCAACAGTTTTATATCTTATCTCAATTTAAATTAAAGGAGTTTTCTTCATATTATTTTTTGTATCATGTTAGTGATAAAAATAAAATATATTTATATAAATTTTTGTGTATACATTTTATTTTTTGAAATAATGATGTCAATATTTTACAAATTTGTTTTATTTTATTTATTTGTGTGTGATTTAGAAATTTTTTAAAAAATTAAGGCTGTGTTTGGTTGTGAATTCAAAACGTAATTCCACAGGTGTGTTTCAGTATAATGTTTGGTTGTGTGTTTGGAAGCAACTTTCAAAACCTCTGCACAGAGCTTTGTATCTTAGCCGCGTTTTTGTGAAAATTTTGGCTAGGGAAAGACCGCCCGGACATCCTTAGGGACATCCACTCGGACGTCCGCCCGGACATCCACCCGGATGTCCTCCGCTATACAAATTTTTTTTTTTTTTTTTTTTGCAATTGATTTATATAATTGGGAAAAATATTTTCTGAAATATTTTTAATTTTTAATGTGCTTTAAAATAATTTTGAGTTGTATGTTTAGTTATGAGTTGTAAATTTTTATATCACATATCAAATATCACATCAACAATTCCTCACTCAAATCAAATCTCTTTTCAAAAACTATTTTCAAAACTCTTTACCAAACAATTTTTTACACTCAAATCATAATTCTACAACACACAAACTCAAAATACAACTCATACTCTCAAATCACATTTACAAAACACAACCAAATGCAGGCTAAAATTTTAAATGTGTACTCAAAAAATAATTCATGACTTACCCACTGTAAACACTCTAAACAAATTCCTAACGTGGCCACTGTTACCCTTATTATTGAGAAGCAGCATAATAATTCATTAGATAGAGTGCGGCCAGCAAATGAGTTGGCGTAACTGCATCTCTAGAAATTTTAGAAATACATAAAATAAATAAATAAATAAATAACACTAATAGACTAAAGAATTGTTTGGGTACATTATTTTAACATATATTTTTAATCTTTTTAATTTATTTAAGTTATTTTTTATTTTTTATTTGAAGCGTATCAACTTCTTATTATAATATATATATATTTTTAAAAAAGACAAAAACATAAGAAAAAATTTAAAAAAAAAATGTTTGGGACCCCTACAAAGGAGGACCCTTATGACCCCTACTAATGTATTAACCATTGATGTGTTTGAATTTTTTTTTAAAATTATATAGTGACATAAATGATTTAAATTATTTTAGAAATAATAATAGGAGTTGTATTTTGTGGGAGTTATCATTATTAAAAAAAATTCCAAACAATTCCTAAATATCGTGTACTAATGTTCAGGCTACCAATCAGACATCTTTGTTTCCTTCAAACCATCAAATCAGGGGTTGGTAAATAGTCAAAAACGATGGGCAGCAGGTTGTCGCGCGCTCTTGCCCCTCTATTATTGATATTAGTTGAGAGTGCTTCACATGATAGCCCATTTGCCTAGTTCAGGTGATTTTAAATTGTTTAATTTAAAATTTATGTTCATTCAAAAGTTTTTTAATATTTGACCACTAATTATTGATATTTTCCTATTGCGTATTATTTGTAGCTTGTTATTTTTCGCGTTTAATAATAATTGAGAGTGTTATAGATGAAAATATCGTATATTTGTAAATATTAGACAAATTCACTATCGAAAGATTAAGGTCCCTCCAAAACAAATAGAGCGAAAGTATATAAGCAAAATAATAAAAAAATCCATAGTGCAATTGTACAAAACTTCAAGGAGGTTATGAAATTTGATATTTTTTTTATTTATTTTTTTTCTAATTGTAATATATGTATTAAGTCATATTTTGAAAAAATGAATTGATTTTTTCAACATGCCATTCTAAAAAATAATGAATCAAAATCAAATTCTCACAATTTTTTCCAACAAAGATTGTATTAAAAATAATGAAACACAACAAAGAGAAAGGAGAGAAACATAATATAAATAAGATGAGAGAAGACTCAAAAGTCTATGTAGCAAATATCCAACCAGAAGGAGGAGGGAGGAGGGGGAGGGAAAGCTACATAGGTAGGAAGCCAATAGATGCAACACTAATCCTTATTGTCAATGAACCAAAATCAAGAGATTCAAAAACAAAGCGAAGGTTAGTGTCATACTCCTATATAACAAGCATTAGCAACACTTACACGAAGCATACCCCGTCCAAAGCTAAAATTATAAAAAGTACACCACATATAATTACCAAAAATTTAAGCAGTGCACTTGAAGTAGAAACATTCTAATGTATAAGTTTCAAATTTCTAACCCCACAAATGTCATGGATAAAATCATTAATAGAAATTGAAAAGAGTGGGTACGAACAAAATCATTAACATGACATATCTTCTATGTTAAACCAAAAACACAACAGACAAACATTAGAAAACTTCCAAAAATATTGATAACAACTGTCTTTATACCTAATAAAATGAATTGATAGCAACATGCCAGTGTTGAAAGCTTTTGAGATGAACAACTCGATGTTGACCTTTAAAAAAAACAAAAAAGATTACTTGACATAAAAATAGATTCTAAGCGACAATTGCTTAATAATTATGCTTTATATGACCATTACGAACTGTTTTGGACTAATCAATATAATTTGAAATTCTTTTCACTATTATTGTATATGTTTATGGCGTATGATTAAATAAAAAAGCATGTTCTATAGAACTATTACCCCCTTAAGTTGAATTTTATTCAATTCAACTATTGACCAAAAGAAATTTTTAATAAATAATATATTGTATGAACTTAGATCAATCAAATAATGATATTTCTATGCAATGAGTCGGCCTAATCAATTTGTCTCATTTCAATTCTATCTATGGGGGATAATGATAAGGAAAAGGGGAAGAAGAATATACCAAAAAAAAAAAAAAATCATAAAAAGATGGATTAGTTAGGAGAGGGAGTGCCAAACATCATAAGTAAATTATTTTGCATACATTTTTACTTTTTACCTCTTCTTCCCATTGTTTCTTGTAATCTCTGCTGCAGCACGCTATATGCTTAGCCTTCTCTTGACCTTGTTAGTGGTATGCCAGCATTAGATATATATAGATATATATAAAAACAGTGTTTAAATTATGTTCCACCAGGGCCTTCAAACTGATATCTAATTGACAAATTAAAACGAATTCATAAGGTAGGTTCATAATTGAATGGTCTATATATAAGAAAAAATAAATATGCCAAATATATTTTTGTCATTTTGTCATTTGCATTCAGTTTTTTATTTTATTTTTATTTATTTTTCTTTCAAATTGATGTCATTTGATTGCACAAACTTGTCAAAATCACTATTTTAAAAATAGAGACAACTCAAAATTCAAAGAAAGCAGGACGAACACCAATCATGTAGTGGTCCATGTATACAATACCAATAAAAAATAACCTAGTTTATGAGAAAATAAATAAATCTTTCTATGTGCTCATATAATACGTCACACGCACACAACCAAAAAATAAAATAAAATCTCACCGTAGCTTAGTTTTATCAATGAATCTTCCCTCATAAGATGGTTTAATTCGGTGAGAAAATGTGTTTAATTAATTGTGTACACACAAACAGGCCAACTATTTTAAACATGCAAACTAAAACAAAAATTGTAAAGAATTACAAAATATACCATAAGGCAGAGGAAGCAAGAGGAGTGAAGTAGCCTTCTTTAATTGTGGAATTGATTGGTCTACATAAGAGAACATCACACAAAATAAAGAGTTAACTAATCCATATACACACAAGAATCACAAATCCATATAACGTGTTCTTATATTTTTGAGCAGTTAGATCTAGCAACAATTGGACCAAATTATCTTAAATATCAAAGAGGAGCAAACACTACGCCAAAATAGGACATTAACGGCGGTTTTTTTAACGGCGGTAACGAAAACCGCCGTTAAAGGTACTATTAACGGCGGTAATGAAAACTGTCGTTAATTTATTATTAACGGCGGTTTCGTTACTACCGTTAAAAAAACCGCCACTAAAGTGTCTTTAACGACGGTAATAAAACCCTCTATTAACGGCGGTAACAAAACCGCCGCTAATGCCTGCCTTTAACGGCGATAAAAAACCGCCGCTAATGCCCAATCATTACCGCCATTAATGACAGCGGTCTTTGCCGGCGGAGCTCCGGCGTGCTCCGGTGAAACCATCTACAATAAAGTAAAAGTAATGTTTAAATATTTATTTAGGGAATACATTTCATGAAGAGTGGCTATGGCAAAGTGGTTGGTGTGGGTGGATGAGAGGTCTTGGGTTCAAAATTTGGGGAGTGCAAGAAGAAAGAATTATTTTTTGAAAAATTTGAACCTATTTACGGCGGTAAAAAACTGCCGTTTTTGGTCCTATATTACCGCCGTTTTTGGTCGACTTTTAACAACGGTAATTTACCTTTTTACGACGGTTGTACTTTTTCCGACATGCTCATAAACGGCGGTAACGAAACCGCCGTTAATACTGCCGTTAAAGGTTTTAACGACGGTTTTACAGCCTTTAACGGCGGTAAAAAACCGCCGCTAAAGCCCAATTTTGACGTAGTGAAATAGAAGTCTGATTAGTTACCCAAAATTTAACAAAGGAGAATGCCAACCATCAGACAAAATTTGGACTTTCTACATATTGAACACAATCTAAAAAAGAAATCCAAGAACCTAAAAATGTAAAACTGGATAAATGGTAATATTCCATTCCAAAATAGAACCACCAACCATGATAATGAAAAAAAAAAAAAAAAAAAAAAATCAAAAAGCCTAGGCCAAAAAAGAGAAGAAATTGATTTCTAAATTTCATCTTATTCAAAATCCAGAAAGACCATATCATAAAACCAATTGATTAGCACATGAAAGATTTGTGGCATAGAAAATGAATTGAATTTATTAAGAAAAAAATGTAATGTCAAAACTGTACATGTATAAAAAAATCTGTGCATATAATAACAAACATTAGCATTCTTTCCCACCACACATCTAAATGCATCAATGCTTGCAAAAAATATACCTGACAAACTTAAAGGAAGAAGAAGAAGAAAAAAACTCCCACACAAATAAAATTAGAAGAAGAGGATGACAAAAACAGTGTGAATATCACCAAACTTAAAATAAATAAATAAAAACTCATCTTGAAAAGAACTCTATCAAGAAATCATTTTTAAAAAATTAAATTAAATCTGGAAGCATAATTTACCAATTCCTCCATCTCATCAGAGATTGTTCCTCTTAATAATGCACCAGAATTCTCTTTAACTACATTGTACACTACAAAAATCAATTATCAATGCAGCTCCAAATATACTTAATTTAATGAAATATTTGGTTTATTAGAATGAGATGGAATGTTATAATCATTCCTAAAGATCTACATTGGAATGACCATTCCCTTATAATAATGAATGATGATTCTAGTTACAATGCAGTTTTAATTATTTTTTCTTAGTTAACCAAATATGGGAACAAATATTATAATGGAATGATCATTTTATTCCAATGAACCAAATACTCCATAAAAGTTTTGCTACAAAGAAAAGAGAATTTAAAAAAGAAAATGGAACAAATATCGACTTAAGAAAAGGGAAATACATCTGAATAGTGATAATAAAGAAAATCAAAAGCACCAAAATCACAAATGATCAAAATATATTTCTCAACTATTACAAACTAAACCGATACACTACAAACTAAATACTAAACCCTAAAACAAACCATGAATTTAACCAAAGCCAGATAAATCCAATTCAAAACCTTACAAGCAGCAGTGGCTCCTTTGATAACGTGAAGGCCTAATCTGTATAAAAATTAGCACAACACAAATTTAAAAAGGGAAGCCAAAAAGCAACCAAATATGAGTCTAAAAAATTGTAAAGACCTAACAACATGATCTTACATCCCCAAATGAAAAACAAACAAAAACAAAGAACACAAACTAAAATTAACAAATAGATTGTAAAACTTAACACAAAACAACTATAAAAAAGAAGATCAATGGAAAGGAATTGCAAAGGTACATACTTATAATGATATATAAGAATCCATAAAAGAGATAGAAGATTTCAAACAAAAAGGATTAATTAGAGATAGTAATAATCAACATAGTAGTCTAACTTTCATAGTTAGAAATCATTCTAAAATTAAAAGAGAAAAAGTTAGAATGATAATTAATTACAAAAAATTAAATGATAATATTAAAAGAGATAGTTATTTTATTCCAAATAAGCAAGCCATTTTGAATAGAATACAAAGTGCCTCCTGGTTCTCCAAAATTGACTGTAAAAGTAGATACTACTAGCTGATCAAAATGGATAAAGAAAGTATACCATTAACAGCTTTAGTGCACCACAAGGGTATTATGAATGGCTTGTAATACCATTTGGATTAAAAAAATGCACCTCAAATATTTCAAAAAAGAATAGATAACATATTTAAAGAATTAAATAACATTTTTCTTGTATATATAGATAATATTTTAATATTCTCTAGATCTATAGAACAATATAGAATAGATATCAAAATAATAACAGAAAAATGTGAGGAACATAGAATAGTTTTGGGTGAAAAGAAATGTGTGTATGTGCAAAAGGAAATAGAATTTTTAGGACTTGAAATCAAGACAGGGTCAATAAAAATACAAAGTCATGTTCTCAAACAAATTAATAAATTTCTAGATACAATAACGAATAAAAAACAATTAGAAAGATTTTTAGGATGTTTGACTTTTGTCTCAGATTTTATAAAAGATTTAGCTAAAATAAGAAAGTCATTCCAAAAGAAATTAAAAAGGGATGAGGTTTGGATTTGGAATTCAGCCGACTCCGCATTAATAAAATTCTTAAAAGAAAAATATAAAAATTTGCCTACCCTAACTCTTCCCAATGAAACTGATGACCTAGTACTAGAAATAGATACAGATAACAATCACTGAAGTGCAGTATTAAAAATAAAAGAAAACAATCAAATATGTAGGTATTGTAGTGAAAGTTTTTATCAAGTTGAATGCAATTATCCCACAATGGAAAGGTAATTATTAGCCATAATAAAAGGAATAGAAATTTTTTAAATATTTTTGGCTCCAAAACCATTTTTAATAAGAACTTATTGTTAGGCTTCGTGAATAAGAATTTATCTAACATGTAGGCGCAATGAAAGCTTTTATGATGGCAACTCTAGTTAAAACAACTTACCTTTAATATAGAACATATTAATGGTAATAAAAATAATTTAACAGATACTCTAACTCGAGAACTTGCATTTGACATCCACATCCACTTCCACAAGACTCGCATTGCCAGAGAAGGAAACACTCCTGATAGTGACTCAAGAAGTGCTGGACTTTGTGACACGAGACATCACTAACATATTTGACCATCAAAGTGGGTACATATTTTTTCTACTTTCTATTTATTCCACTTGAGTTTCTTAAGTTGGACATTTCCCTGGAATGAAACATCATATAAATACTAAAAAAGGAACTGTTGCTTTTAGGTGGTGTTGCCAGAGGGATTAAAAAAATGAGAATTAGCACTTCACTCTATATTTGTAAATAAATAATAATAATAATAATAATAATAATAATAAATTAATTAATTAAATTAGTGATAAATTTTAATAATCAAAAGAAAAATTTGTTAAAAAGTTCAAGGTAGAAGAATATAAGACATTAAGTCCAATATATATTTTTTATTAGAGAAATGTCCACTCTTTTTGAAATAGTTTGGTGAGAAATCCTTTTGTTAGGTTTGAAGGATATTTCATTTCTACTTTTATCCTTTAATTTATCTATTGACTTTTTGATTATCTGTTAATTTTTTTTTATTTGTTTAAATTTATATCTATCTATTCAAAAAAAAATTATTATCTATTTAAATTTATATTTATCTGTTCAAATTTTTTATCTATTTAAATTTATATCTATAAGTTTAAATTTTTTCTATTTGTCAAAAATTTATCTATTCAATATTTTTATTTGTACAAATTTTCTATCCAAATTTTATATGTATAAATTTTTCATATTTGCACATTTTTTTATCTGTCCAATTCACTAAGTTTATTTTTCATATCTGTTGAATATCACCATGCTTATTGAACATATCTATGTTAAATAATTTTTTGTTGAACTTATTTGTGTGAAATTCTTATCAGAGAAAGAGAAATTGAATAGATCAACCATCCATTGAACAGTTTGGGTATGAACAGATCAATTCAAAAACACTCAAAAACACATATATACACTACAAGCATATATAACCACAAGACACATATATCTAAATCTAAAGCATATATAATCACAACAATCACATTCTTGAGAATCAATGGTTGATCTATGTGGAAGCTCCTTTACAGAAGAGAATCACTTCTAGCAGTTAAATGCAAAGATTTGCAAACCCGTTCCACAAAAGAGGATCACTTCTAATAGTTGAATTCAAAGGTCTGCAAAACCATTCCATAGAAAAAAAGAAAAAGAAAAAAAGATCCCAAACACTAAGAAAACTAAGGGAAAGACAAAGCCACATGAGGAGCTCCACTATCTTCATCAGCACAACTTTCAATAACCTCCAGAAATTGTCGACCAATAGAACTAGTAGATTCATTTCCAAAGCAAACTGCCACCGCCGGCCACCTACAAAGCCAAGTTCATGTGCAATTTTGGTGGAGAGAGAAAGAGGATGAAAGATAGAGAGAGATCAGTCGGCAGAGAGATAGAGAGAGAGAGAGAGAGAGAAAGAGAGAGAGAGAGAGAGGCAACGGTGATGGCAATGACATGGTGGTTGTCTAGATCTAGGCTTAGGGTAGGTAGATCTAGGGTTAGGGTAAGCAGTGACGAACCCTTGGGGTCACCGGCGATAAATCTCTCATTCCCCTCATTCGAACATCTCTATCTCTTTCTCTCTCTCTGATGGTAGCTCTGGTGGAGGTGTCGAAGTGAACATATAGATTTGAGAAGATGAGTGATCAAGATAGAAAGAGAAGATAAGAAAATGGGAAGACAAATGATCTAAGGCAAATCTAAGGAAGTTCAGTACTCTCTGCCTCTTCATCTTCACCGGTAGCGATGCCTTGTTCTTGCGGGAGATCAGTGACGAAACCTTAACGCCTTATTCTGTCAATATCTCTGATGAATCATTGAGAGGTTTATTTGTGATGATGAGAAGTAACGGCTGAGACGGCATCGTCAGAAGCCGCCATTGTTGGGTGGTGCCGGATGAGTTTTTGGCAATGGTGATGGAAGAGAAAGAAGATGAGAGAGAGAGAGAGAGAGAGAGAGAGAGAGAGAAATCATGAGAGTTGTGTACATGTATATAATAGGGTTAGTTTTGTCATTTTGCACAACCATTTCCTCATGGACATAATTGTTTACCGCCTAGACTTTTAGACTAAAAGAATTCAAATATGGATTTATAGACCGAATGCGCTAATCAAAATCATATATTTTTCCATGAGTTAGTAATTATTTTGCAAGAAAAACTAGAAGAACCATTGATCTGTAAATTCTCCATAAAAAAAAAAAAAAAAAACCCTTTTGATTTGGTTCACTTTCTAGTGCAACAACACCTGTAAGTATTTTTTTTATGGTATATTATTTTTGTTAGACATTTGAAATAAATTTTACCATATATGTTAGGAAATTGACTCTTCCTAATCAGAATCAGTGAGATACAAAATAGAAAGCAAAAAAAATTAAAATGAATTGAAACAATCATACACACAAGAAATTCAAAATTTTACATAGTTCATAAGGCTACATCCACGGCCGCTGTAATTTTCACTATGCTCATAAAATAATTACAACTCTCTACAATAAAAAAATGTCTCCCCTTATCTATTTATAAGTATAGAAATTAAGGTAATGCTGAAACAATAGAAAAGCTAAGACATTAATGTGTGCAGCAGGCATGGGTCGACCCTTGGAACCCCTAGTGTCGACCCTAAATTTCAGCAGCCAATTCCAGATTCAATAATAAACAAGGGTCGACCCTTCCCAGACCGATGTTGACCCTTGAGGCCAACAACAAAAGGTAAGTGTCGACACCGCCAAGATTGGTGTCGACTCCATAACAAGATTTACAAAGTTCCCAAACAACTTGTTAATGTAAACAAGCATGAACGAACAATCCCAACAAGTTTAAATTGATTTGTAATTCTCCAAAACCAAGATACAACAACTCCAAAGACTCTTAAGAAAGAAAAATAAATGAATTAAATACACCCTTCAATAGATTAAAGGATACAAGTGTTACAGTGTTGTTTTTCCTAGAGGGGGCATTGAAGAGCCTCTCTCCCTAACTGATTTCCAATGCCTCTCCAGCGACTTTATGGCGTGTCTTTGCCAAGCTCCCAAAACACTTTCAAAGTGTAGATCTGGATATTTTTTTATGTTTAGGAAGAAGAGTTTGAGAGTTTTTGTCCCGATTTTTAAATTTTCCACACCAATAATGGTCCCCTTTTCTCTCAATCTTCCTCCCATACTGTTGTGAGTGTTCTTCCACTTCAATTTTGGCTTCTGGTAGTGATCGAAATACAACGACTGTAGTAGTGGAGTTGGGCAACGACGATAGGGACGATGTTGACGGCAACGACAACGGTAAGTTTGATATAAATTTTGATTTTCCGAGAAGATTAGTAGTTTTCCTTCAATTATAGTAGTTGTTGTTGTTGTTGTTGTTTTTTTTTTTTTTTTAACGGCTTTGTCATTTGTTATTTGTAATTTTTGTTAGGTTGTTTGTTTGGCTCTTTAAGTTCTTATTGCTTTTATTTTTATTTTAATATAATTGCTTTATATTTTTTTTCCAAAAAAAAAAAAAAAAAAAGTTAATGGTTAAATGATAATCAAGGCTAACTAGCTATTCAATTTATAGTGAGTCTAGTAGTGACCATTATTAGCATCTTCAACGAATATTGCACAAGATCATAAAATGAACAATATGTGCTAAAACTAACCATACTTGGCTTGCAATAGATGGGCCAGCCCAAGCAGTCCAAGCACTGTGAATGAAATCAATGGAGGCCCAATATATGATAAATGGAGATGTCTAGGCCGATCTTCTCAATCCTGAGCCTGGATTCTGAAACCTAGGTTGTGTTGGTCCATTAATTTGAGTAACGGTTTGAAAAAAAAGAAAAAGATATGTAAAATATAATTATATTTTATTTATATTTAATTAACTTTTTATTTCTAATTTTTTTTTCAAATCTTTATTCAAATAGATGAACCAAACACAGTGCCAATAAGATTGGTAATTTTCTTGAGCTCTGTTCTATTGTGGCGTCAACTGTTGTTATTTGCACTTGCACATATGATAAGCTAAATTTGAATAAAATGATTATTTTATTAAAATATTTATTTTTATATTTGATTGATTTAAAAAAGGAGAATGTTAATAAGTTAATATTGAAAAGGTAACCAAAAATATAAAATGATTATAAAGTGTTTTAAAATTTATAAAAAAATATATTAAATTTAATAATAAGGTGCCGTTTGGCAACACTTACATTTTCAGTTTTCTATTTATATGTATAAAAATTTTAAAAACTAAAATAAAAACTTGTTTGGTAAAATTTTTAATTTATAAATCAGTGGTTTCAGTTTATAAATTTTGCCAAAAAATGAAAATACAAAAAATGTGTTTCCATTTTAAGTTTTCAGGTTTTTTTTTTTTTTTTACCACCCAACACTAGCCACCACCCGCCACCATTTTCTAGCACCGTCTTCCGCCACCACCACCCACCACCCACCCCCCACCACCACCTGCCACCACCACTTACCACCCACCTGCCACCACCAGCCACCACCCACCCACCAGCCACCACCCATCTGCCACCCACTCGCCGCCACCACCACTCACCCCTCGCCACCACCACCACTACCACCACCACCCACCTGCTATCCACCCGCCACCACCCGCCACCCGCCACTACCATCCACCGCCCGCCACCTACTTGCCACCACCACTCACCACCCACCTGCCACCACCATCCACCACCTGCCACCCATCCGCCACTACCATCCGCCGCTACTACCACCACCACCACCACTACCATCACCCACCACCCACCCGTCACCCACCTGCCACCACCACCCACCATCTCCACCACCACCACCACCACCACCACTCACTCGCTACCACCTATCACCCGCCACCGTCACCCATCCATCCACCCACCACCACCCACCATTCGCCACTCACCTGCCACCACCACCTACCACCCGCCACCACCACCACTACCACCACCCACTCATTACCACCTACCACCCGCCACCGTCATCTACCCACCCACCACCACGACCCACCCGCCACCACCCACCACCACCTGCCATCCGCCACCCACCGACCAACACCATCCGCCACCGCCACCACCACCCGCTATCACCACCACCACCACCCACCACCCGCCACCGTCACCCACCCACCCACCACCACCCGCCATCCGTCATCCATCTACCACCACCACCCACTACCGTCACCCACCCACCCACTACCACCACCCGCCACCACCCGCCATCCGCTAGCCACCTGCCACCACCACCCACTCGCTACCACCCGCCACCGTCACCCACCCACCCACCACCACCACCACCCACCCGCCACTACCCACTACCACCAGCTACCCACCACCCACTGTCACAACGTTCCACCACCGTCTTCCGCCGCCACTTGCCACCACTTGCCATTTCTCACTCTTTTTTATATTTTTAAATTTTTTTAAACATTTTGTCAATTACCAAACGTGTTTGTAGTTTATTTTTTTCTAAAAATAAACAAAAAATAAACAAAAACCAGTTTATAAAATTTTTGTAAATATAAACTGAAAACGTAAACGTTACCCAACACACTATAAATGTCTCAAAATCTATATATATTTTTTTGTCTTTTTCTTGTACCCTATCGACATTTGTTAACAAGACCCAATTTGACTTAATGGAATAAAATAAAATAGTTAGACCTTCCGATATGTTTGGATCATATGTAGGAATTTTAAAAGGAAAAAGAAAAAATGTAAGTAAAATATAAATGAAATATAATTGTATTTCAGTTACATTTCATTGACCTTATGTTTTTCTTTCTTTTTTCTTTTTTTTAATCTTTCTAAATATGTACCTAAATTCATGATCCAAACACAGTCTAATGAAATGATATTATGCTATGTTCGGATTATGAATTTGTGTAGAAATTTTGAAAGGTAAAAAAAAAGGTAGATGAAATGTAACTATTTCATTTATATTTAATTTACTTTTTTGTTTTTCTTTTTCAAATTTCTACTAAAATTTATATCCAAACACATGAACTTAAGTTCTAATTATTTCATTTTTTTCCATTAAACCAAATAAAATTAAGTGTTTTGATAGCAAATCCAGTTTTTTTAATTCAATATTCAGCTTTCAAATGAATTTTTGGATAAGTGTTTCATAACAAATCCAGTTTTTTTTAATTCAATATTGAGCTTCCAAATGGATTTTTGGATTTGTCATACACGACTAGACTACTAATTAAAGGGTTTGGAACTGCATTGTTGTGCTGGCTTTTGGGCCTATTTTGGAGCCCAACTAAATAATTCGAACCGTTTATCTTTTGGGGGACTTACCAGCCAGTCCCATGGAAGTAAATTAATACCAGCCAAGTCCTGTCTTATTTCCATTTCCAATTTTACCCCTCAATATCACACCACATGCGTGAAATAAAGAAGCTGCTCACGAGCTCTCCCCTATATGTTGTCTTCCTTTTGTTCCTTAAATGTGTTCCTTTTGTTCTCTCATACTCACATACATACACACTCACTCACTAATTCACAAAATCACATCCCCACACTTACTAATTCACAAAAATAAGTTCACAATAATTTAGCAATGATAAATTTATCACTGATAAAATCTTATCAGTGATAAATTTTATACTCATATACATATACACTCACTTACTAATTCACAAAAACAAATTTACAAAAAATTCAACAGTGATAAATTTGTCACTGGTTCAAACAGTGTTTTCTACTTTTACCCCTACACTCGACACTGTAACTCAAAAATTTCAGTGATAAATTCACAAAAACAAATTTATTTAAACAGTGATAAATTCACAAAGCAAACTTATCATTGGTTTAAATAGTGATAAATTCACAAAAACAAGCTTATTAATGGTTTAAACAGTGATGAATTCACAAAAACAAACTTATCACTGATTTAAACAAATTTTTCACAGATTTATCATTAGTTTAAACAAATTTATCACTGGTTTAAATAGATTTATCATTAAGATCTTCCCCCAGCATACAAAGAGAGAGAGGGAGAGAGAGGGAGAGAGAGGACTCAGCGGCAAAGAGCTTAGATCCTAGATCTAGAGGTGGAGGTGACGATGACTATAGAGGTGAAGGTGATAGTGGTTGGCAACGACGGTGGAAGTGGAGGCAAAGACGTCGGTGGCGATGGAGGCGAAGACGTCAGTAGAGGTGGAAACAATAGTGAAAGTGGAAAGAAGATGTCAGTTGAGGTCGTCGGTAATGACGACAGTGGAGGCAATGGTGGTCGACAATGGTAGAGATGGCAATGGTCGTTGATGGAGGAATGTGTAGAGAGAGAGAGAGAGAGAGAGAGAGAGCTTCTTTTCTTTTTTATTTTTTCATTTTTCATCTTTCATCTCACAGATCTAGATATAAAACATGGGGCAGAAATGGAATAAACAAAAATGTTCAAGACCTATAGGTAAAAAAGTCTTCATTAAGGACCTGTTGGGTACTAACCCTTGAAAATAGGACTGGCCCGTAAAAATCCCTTACCTTTTGGAGTTATTTTGGAGTTCATATTTGGATTATTTACATTTTAGAGTATATAGGGAGAAGGACAAGTTTGTAAAAAATCAAGTTGGTTGTACATCGGTATTTCTATCATAAAATCATATTGCATCTAAAAAAAAAAAAGAAAAAAAAAAAGAGAATAGTAAATGTAATTTAAAGTATAAAACAAAATAAAAATGTGATTTGATAAAAGGGATATCGATATCTAATCAACTTTGTATAGTAAATGTTCAGGTATGTTTTAGTTAGGAGTGCAACTTGAGTGAGTTCGGTCGGGTTTGAAGATTGTCTAAGCTCAACTCAAATTGTGCTGAGACCTGCCTAGGCCCGAATTGTAACTCGAGATTGCCTGCCCAAGTCCTACCCTAGTTAAACCCAAATTGTCCAAGTTGCCTGAATTGTAAATGAATTTCAGATTTTTTTTTTGTTTTTTTTTTAGCTACATTATTAAATTATTAAAATTTGACTATACTTATATTTTTTATTATTATTATAGAAAATCATTAATACCATCAAAACAAATAATTTATATAATGTAAGAGAGATACCGCTATAGTAGTCTTTACAATATATAAGTAAAAATAAAAAAGGTAATATTTTATGTTCTTTGTGTATATAATATATATTCAATATGATTTAATAATTTAAATTACTAATATCATGTAATGACTAATAATTTATATGTATATTTAATATTTTTATATATCTATATATGTATAATTCGGGTTTCGGGTTGTTTGACGTCTTTACCTAAGCCCATTCAAATTTAATTCGGACTTCTGAAATTTTGCCCAAGCTCGTACTGAATTTGAAAATATTTTGTCCAAACCCTACAAAAATTTGGACTGAGTTCGGGTTGCTTGCATTGAGCCCGCCCAAGTCGCACTCCTAGTTTTAGTTGATCTATAGTAAAATGTGAATGATTCAGATAATCTAAATGAGTCTCAAAATAAGCTCACACAATAATTGTTGTTGTGCATTTCTAAATCCCTAAGTAACCCTATTTTTGGTTCCAAGAAAAATAACAAAAACAGCAATACTATAAGTTCAGAGTTAACTATTTAAAAATTATTCAAAATTATTATCTCGTGATTCATATTTATTTTATGTATAGGTTCTACACTACATAAATCCAATCTCAACCACAATTCTCATTCGGCATAAATTTGAGATGCTTAAGTAGGGTTCATAGTATTTTTCTAACAAAAATACTACAAATTTTACAAAAATTACTAAAATATTAAAGGAGAATTCTACCATGCACACTCCCTACCATATGAACAATTTTATTCAATAGTTACGACATTCAATTTTACTAAAATAAATTATGTCATTTTGTTCAATAGTTATGAACAATTTTATTTAATAGTTATGACATTATTTTAGTTATGTCACATGTAGTATTTGATTATGATTTTTTTTTAATTATGATTTAAAAATATAAAATTATGATATTTTTTTTTAACAATAATGACTTGGACCTCCTTTTTTCTCACCCCTTGACGCCCTCTTCACCTGATTGGCCACTTTATTTTATTTTTATTTTTTTTTCCTTCTCCTCCAATCACCACCCGCCACGTGTGTGGGGGGTGGTGGAGGTGGTGATTGAAAGGGTCTCAATCATTACCCTTTTTTTAATTTTGAGGTATACATGTTGAAAAATACTTCATACCACTAATTTAGCACCACTAATGCACCAGTAATGATGTGGCATCATGTGAACTCCATCACCGATGTGATAGTTTGGCCTTTGTTTTGTTTTGTTTTGTTTTGTTTTATTTATTTTTTATTTTTTACATTACCACCTCATTAATGATATTTTTAAAACTTCAAATTTAGTGCTCTAAATCACCACTCACACATGTTACCACATTTTGCGGATGTACATAATTTTCCCAATATTAAAAACAAAATTGCAGCTATAAATAACGGTCTTCTCTGGGTCATCGTCTTCGTCAACTGGATGAGAGAGCAGAGAGAACCATGGAAGCTCTGCTTAGGCTTCGAGTAGCCCTAGTGTTCTTTCTCCGCGCCAAATCTTCTTCTTTCTCCTTGTAGGAGTTTCAGATCGTCGATCTCGAAAGCAGAGTAAGCTCTCTGAATTCATCAAATTTGTCTCTCATCTATCTATACATATATATATATATATATCGCATCAGAACGACTCCCTGTAGCAAATTGAGCTACAGATCTTACGCTTTAGGCTTTGGTCTTTTAGATAGTATTATGGAATTTGGCTTTGTTTCTGAAATAAAACCTTCTAGTTTTGTTTGGCCGCCAAGAAAATGGAGGAAAAGAAAAGAAGCTGAATTTATTTATCTCATGTTGTCAAAATTTCTCATTTTCCCCAGCTTCTAGAAAATATACGATGAAATAAATCAAAGTGTAAAAAGTTGTTTCAATGGTTACAGAGCTTGAACTCAAGTTTAAATGGTTACAGAGCTCGAATTTTGAATACTTAGATTTTTCAGAAAGAAAGCTATGGAGTTTTTTTCAAAAGGTTGCACATTTATAATGAAAAACGATGTGCTGTGACTTATTGTTAACCAGATTTGCCCCCATCTGTGAATTCTCCCAAATTTCAACAAAAAAATGGGATTTTTTTTCTTGTAATTCTATAGAAGAATAAGCCTTTTTTTTGGGTATGATTTTCACAAATTCATAGATTATTATTATTATTATTATTATTATTATTATTATTATTATTATTCATGCAAGTTTGAGGTTCATAACTTGCAAATTCATTTCATGATGAATTTATTTGGAAAACTTAATTTGTATGCTTCTTTATTAAAAACATATATAGATCTAAGTTACTAGAGCAAGGGAATAGGAAAATGGCTAGTTTCATTATAATATTAACTTGGCTTTGAGGTTTTTGGGACCCAAAACGAACCTTAAATATATGACTTTTCATACTTATTAGAAACATATGATACAAAAAGTCTGCTAAATTTTGCTTAAATATATAATAAAATTTACAAAAAATTTAAAAATATGTAAAATGTTCATCAATTTGAAAAAAAAAAATAGAGAGGAAAAGAAAGTACCTTCACTATTTGTGATGGATGAAAGATGAGAGAAGATCAATAATGTTGAGTTTTAGGTCTCCAATTTTTCCTTCTTTGAACTTCAATTAATCTTTGAGGGACTATTATGTGTGGCTGGCTTTTGTTTCGCTCTAGGGCTTATGTGTTTTTTTCAACCCAATTTTTATTGCCAGTCAAAGAGGCACGAACGACAACACAGGTCCTATAGATAATAGATTGGTTGGGCCTCAAATTTCTTTACACGTAGCCCCATTTGAAAATATGACTTTTTAATTTAAAAGTTAAAAAGTCATTAAAAAAGTTAAAAAAATCAACAAATTATACAAAAAAAAGTTAAAATTTTTTTCTCCATTTTTTACACTTCTTTTCATAAAAAAACTAAAAGGTTATCACAAACATACTAATTTTTTTACATTATATTTTAATTAAAAAATAAAAAATTACTAAAATAACTTATTCTCAAACGAGATCTAAGTTTTAAAAGTTTTTAAAATATAGGCCTCAAAATTTTGGACTTTTTAAATTTAATTTGGGTTATGTATTAAAAAGAATTTTGTAGTGAGTCTTTTTTTATGAATTTATATAAAAACTTTAGATTGGGCCTTTTATTCATTTAGGCCTATAAACAATAATGTTCCGGTAAACAAACACCCCCCCCCCCCCCCAACAAGATTGGTCATTTTTTTTTTTTTTTTTCCTCCTTCAATCATCACCCGCTACGTATGTGTGGGGTGGTGGGAATGATGATTGGAGGGGTCTCAATCATGACCCTTTAAACTTATACTAATATTGATTTGGGCATCTTTTTTTTAATACACTAGTATAAAATTGAAAATACTTTTAGGGTTCTATTTTCAGCTTTTTTTTTTTTTGGAGGCTCGAAGTGGCTGCTTTGTCGGCTTGCCCCCCAAAAACTGGGCCTGCAAATTCGTATCTATTTTTCTTAGTTTTTCGCCCACAAGAGGATATGTAAGGAAATCGGTATGGATTGAATCTTATTGATAATATGGTTTTTAGTTGCTTCAGAAGTTTGAAATCACAAATCTTGGTATACAGAACACTCCAGTAACCATAAAAACATCAACAATTTCAAAGTTCCCACCAAATTTCGTGTTTTTTTGTTTTTACTAAATTTTTTTAATATTTTAAACAATTTTTTTTAGTTTTTAGACACACTTAATATAAGTACACCTAAAAAGTAAAAAAATTATAAAAAAATCTTTTAAAAATTCATTAAATACCAAAAATATATAAAAAAAAAATAAGAATTCAGTACATTTTTTTATATTTTTATGTATTTATTAATTTTTTAAAATATTTTTTCACAAATTTTTTACTTTTTAGATACATCTAACTAAGGTGCATCTAAAAAAGTAAAAAAAATATTTAAAATTTAAAAAATATTCACTAAAAACAAAAGAATACGAAAACAAAAAAATTCAATTTTCAAAAAACTTAATCCAGAAAACTCAAACCAAACACAGCGTTTTTTTTTTGAACGATATGAATCAATGTGTTTGATTTCAATTTTTTTAATTCAGTTTTTTAAAAATTGAATTGTTTATTTTTCGTATTTTTTTATTTTATTTTTAGTGAATACTTTTAAAATTTTAAGTATTTTTTTTTTACTGTTTTTGATGGACCTTACTTAAATATATCTAAAAAGTAAAATATTTGTGAAAAAATATTTTAAAAATTAATAAATACACAAAAATAGGAAAAATATACTAAATTTTCTTTTTCTTTTTTTTTTTGTATTTTTGGTACTTAGTGAATTTTTTAAAGATTTTTTTTCACAAAAAATAAACTTTTTAAGTGTATTTATGTTAGATGTGTCTAAAAATTATAAAGAAAATACTTAAAATATTAAAAAAATTCAGTAAAAATAAAAAAAATACGAAAAATAATAAAATAGAATTTTCTAAAAAATGAATTCTAAAAATTGAAAACAAACAGAGTGATATTTAACTACAAGAAATGTACTGCATTAATTTTTTTTTCTTTTTTATTTTTGGAAAATAGTTTCATATTTTGGATGTTGAACCCTTTCAGGCTAATAGATATATATATATATATATATCACATCTATCTGTTTATGTCGATTATTTATATCAATCACTACAAGCTAATGAAATAGGGAGTATATCATCATCACATTTGCGTATAGATTCTAGGAATATAGTTATTGTTTCTTATTTTCAGTTATCATCTGTAGAGGAACTAGATTTCAATGTAATTCTTGAAATTTCAATTGCTACATTGCCAAGGATCCATATGCTTTTCAGACATGTCTCAGTTTTTTTGTTTTGGAAGATTGGCTTCAACGTTAGTCCAATTTATTACATTAAGCATAATCAACTCCGTTTGTTTGACAAAAAATATTTTTTCCATTTTTTGATATTTAGTACAATGGAAAACAAAAGTCATTTGAAAATATTTTTCATGATCAATAGAAAATAAGGCCTCGTTTGGCAAGTGACTTTTTTAGTTAAAAATCAAAAAGTCAGTAAAAAAACCAAAAAACCAACAACTCATACCAAAAAGTCAAAAATTCTCTTTTCTCTCTACTTTTTGCACATCTTTTTGTAAAAAGTCAAAAAGTCATCCCAAACATACTAGTTTTTTTTAGCTCATATTTTAGCCAAATAGTTAAAAAGTTACTAAATTAGCCTGTTCCCAAACAAGGCCTAAGTATATTTGGACAGAAAATATTTTTTAGTTTTAAAAGTCGGAAAATGTTTCCCGGACAAAACTTTTACTAATGCTACCACCGCCATCACCTCCACAACCACACTACTATCACCACCATCCATCAATGCCGTTGCCTTCACCACCTCCATTGCCACCAAACCACCACAACAACTACCACCTCCACCTTGTCACTACCGGCACTACCACTGTCACTGCCGCCACCACTACCCCATCACCTCCAACCTCCACCTCCACCACCCCTTCCACCACCTCCTCCACCCTTCTGCTGCCACTATTACCACCACTAATGCAACTATTAGTGCATTAGTTTAAAAAACAAAACCAAATATAGGAAGACGTTTTTTATGAATTTTTTTTTTTTCATAAAAAATATTTTACACTGAAACAAACAAAGAGTAAATTTCAATTGCCAAATTTCCTACTTTGATGCTTGGGGGAGTGATATATTTTCCAAGTAGCAAAATCATTGGTCAACGTACATATACATACATATATATAGACATACAACCCTTCATTTCGGCAACATTTGCTTTGACGTAAAATATTTTTCATTTTTTGTTATTTGGTTAAACAAAAATTAAATAAAACATTTTTTAAGGAAAATGTTTTTGCATCTTTTTTTAAAAATCACTTACCTTTAAAAATTTTCCATGTCAATTTTTACGAAGTTAACTCTTATTCATTACCTTTTCAATAAATATCTTAACTCTCTAAAAAATCATAAATGACACTTATTGAATCAAAATTTCTCTTTTAGACAATAAAATATTTTATTTTTAAATGTCAACCAAACGTCGAAAAACATTTTTTATTTTGTGTGTGTGTGTGTAAAATCAATTTACATGAAAAATATTTTTTTTGTGTAAAATATTTTAAGTTGAAACAAACGGAACCAATTGCCATATATATTTCTGATCTGGCTAGGTGTTGCTAGTCTCATTGTGTTTTCTCGGCTTCTTCAAAGACTGCAACTTCGGTATAATAAGAATTGCTGCTTAGCTTTTGGTCTATCTGAGTTTCTGATTTTATTATTTCCCTCTATAGAATTTTTTTTCCCTTTCCATTTGGATGAAAGAATGATCTCAGTTTTATGCAGTGATCAATTTGAAGAAAAAATAAAATAAAATGAGACAATGGAAAATTTTCTTAATGTTGGTGTTAAAAAAATCATCAACACTACAAATTCAAATTTATTAACCTAAAATTTACCCAAAAAGAAAAAAGAAATTTATAATTTAAACTCATTTTACTAATAAAGCTTACACTTTATTAATTTAATCTCTATCGTATAAATACATTCACACATTCGGAATAAATTTTAGATGGATAAGAATGCCTTCATAACATTTTTGTAAATTTCTATACTGATGACTTTTTCTTCGCAATCAGAATTGGGAATAGAGCCACAGTATGCCTTTATTTGGGGGTTTAAAAGCCACTTTTGCCACTGGATATGGAATACAAGACTTCCTTTTTGAGTCATCTGATGGTAGACCCCTCACTTCAGCTTTTGGATGTCCTCTTGTTGAGACAGTGGCAGACGAGTTGACCACCAAAGTGGGTACGTATATTTTTTTTAGAAAAATACTTTGGATCACTAATTAGTGGTGGCTCTAATGATGTGGCAGTGGGTCCCACCCACTGCCACATGTGTTTTGTGCCTTGTTTATTTTATTTTTTCTTTTTTTTTAATTGTCACCTCACTAATGGTGAGATTAGTAATGACAATTTAGTGGTCTATAGCATTGCTCATTTTTTCTACTTTCTATTTATTCCACTTAAGTTATGTTGGACATTTTCCTGGAATGAAACATCATATAAATACTAAAAAGAGGAACTGTTGCTTTTAGGTGGTGTTGCCAAAAGGGAAATTAACACTTCACTCTATATTTGTGAATAATAATAATAATAATAAATAAATAAATAAATACAATTAGTGATAAATTTTAATAATCAAAGAAAAAATTGTTAAAAAGTTCAAGATAGGAAGAGTATAAGACATTAAGTCCAACATATATTTTTTATTAGAGAGATGTCCACTCTTTTTAAAATAGTTTGGTGAAAAATTCTTTTATTAGGTTTGAAGGATATTTTATTTCTAATTTTATCTCTTAATTTATCTATTGACTTTTTTTATTATCTGTTAAATTTTTTTTATCTGTTTAATTTTATATCTATCTGTTCAATTTTTTTATTATCTATTTAAATTTAAATTTATCTATTCAATTTTTTTTTAACTATCTATTTAAATTTATATCTATATGTTTAAATTTTTTTTATTTGTCCAAAATTTATCTATTCAATATTTTTATTTGCACAAATTTTCTATCCAAATTTTATATGTATAAATTTTTCATATTGTACATTTTTTATCTATCCAATTCACTAAATTTATTTTTCATATATGTTGAATATCACCAAGCTTATTGAGCATATCTGTGTTAAATAATTATTTGTTGAACTTATTTGTGTGAAATTCTTATCAAAGAAAGAGAAATTGAATAGATCAACCATCCATTGAACAGTTTGGGTATGAACAGATCAATTCAAAAACCATTAAAAACACATATATAGACCATAAGCATATATAACCACAAAACACACATATCTAAATCTAAAGCATATATAACCACAACAATCACATTCTTGAGAATCAATGGTTGATCTATGTAGATGCTCCTCTAGAGAAGATGATCACTTCTAACAGGTAAATGCAAAGATTTGCAAACCCGTTCCACAAAAGAGGATCACTTCTAATAGATGAATTCAAAGATCTGCAAAACCATTCCATAGAAAATATAAAAAAAAAAAGATCCCAAACACCAAGAAAACTAAGGGAAAGACAAAGCCACATGAGGAGCTCTACTATCTTCATCAGCACAATTTTCAGCAACCTCTAGAGATTGCCGACCAATAGAACTAGTAGATTCATTTCTAAAGCAAACTGCCACCATCGGCCACCTACAGTGCCAAGTTCATGTGCAGCTTTGGTGGAGAGAGAAAGAGGATAAAAGATAAAGAGAGATCAGTTGGCAGAGAGTGAGAAAGAAAGGACAACAGTGACGAAAACGACACGGTGATGGTCTAGGTCTAGGGTTAGGGTAGGTAAATCTACGGTTAGGGTAAGCAGCGATGAAACCCTTGGGGTCACTGGCGATGAATCTCGCATTCCCTCATTCAAACATCTCTCTCTTTCTCTCTCTCTCTCTCTGATGGTAGCTCTGGCGGATATGGTGAAGTGAACATATAGATTTAAGAAGATGAGTGATCAAGGTAGAAAGGGAAGATAACAAAATGAGAAGATGAATGATCTAAGGCAAATCTAAGAAAGATCAGTACTCTCTATCTCTTCATTTTCACCGGCGGTGACGCCTTGTTTCTATAGGAGATCAGTGACGAAACCCTAATGCCTTGTTCCGTTAATATCTCCGATGAATCATCGAGATATGTGTTTGTGATGATGAGAAGTAGCGGCTGGGATGACACCGTTGGAAGCCACCATTGTTGGGCGGTACCGGATGAGTTTTTGGTAATGGTGATGGAAGAGAAAAAAGAGGAGAGAGAGCGAGAGAGAAATGCATAAATGAAGAGAATTGTGTACATATATATAATAGGGTTAGTTTTGTCATTTTGCACAACCATTTCCTTATGGACATAATTGTTTACCGCCTAGACTTTTGGACTAAAAAAATTCAAATCTAGATTTATAGACCAAGTGCGCTAATCAAAATCATATATTTTTTCATGAGTTAGTAATTATTTTGCGAGAAAAACCAGAAAAACCATTGATCTGTAAATTCCCTCCCAAAAAAAAAAATCCCTTTTGATGTGGTTCATTTTCTAGTGCAACAACACCTGTATGTATTTTTTTTTTTTTTGATATATTATTTTTGTCAAACATTTGAAATAAATTTTACCATATATGTTAGGAAATTGACTCTTCCTAATCAGAATCAGTGAGATAAAAAATAGAAAGCAAAAAAAATTAAAATGAATGGAAACAATCATACACACAAGAAATATCAAACTTTACGCAGTTCATCACATAATAAGGCTACATTCACGGCCGTTGTGATTTTCACCATGATCATAAAATAATTACAACTCTCTACAATAAAAAAATGTCCCCCCTCATCTATTTATAAGTATAGAAATTAAGGTAATGCGGACGCAACAGGAAATTATCAAAATATCCAAAAAATTCGAGCCTCCCCCCAACCCCTCATCACTTGAAGGAGGAAGCTCAAACCTTCCATTGGACCTATGGCCCAATGTATAATACTTATTAGGGTCCACAAATCCAACAATGTGTGCATAGGATGGATTGCATTACTCACATCACAAACCACCTGATTCATCTGATTCTTTCATATTGCTTATTCTTTGTTGAAAGGATTTATTAGGGAAATAACATGCGTACCTTACAATGTTAACTGTAATTTCCTCTCATATGGATCTCTACAGACTAATTATTCATACATTGACGTCGTTGGAAAAGAAAACTGTAGTTCCTGAAAACAAGTCTTCCTTTCTAGGTGATTTGCCAACCTCTTGTGCTGATTTTCACATTTGCATTGCATTAGTTCTTTCAGCCTTGAGTTTTAACATGGTTAGGCATAATTTCAAATGATTTTAGGGTTTGGTGAGTTTATGTTGAGAATTAGTTCAATAATTTTTTAAGACAAATGAATCATACGAAGACTCACATGTCATTTGTACAACATTTTGCTAACTTGAATATTTGACAAATGTTCATACAGACATTAGAGAATAAACAAGACATCCAATATGTAGCAAACATATGTTTATACAAAACATGTTTAAACAAGCATATGTTATGTTAAAACTTTTGCATCTGTATAGTGGCATGTTATTTGAAAGGCGAGTCTGGTGTGGTGGTACAACTACCCCTTGGTGACTTGGTGGTCATGGGTTTAAATCGAGGAAACAACCTCTCCATTTGCGAGGGTAAGGCTGCGTACAACAATCCTTCCCTAGACCCTGCTTAAATGAGAGTCTCACACACTGAGTACGCTCTTTAAGTAGCATGCTATTTATTGTTATTTCTAATATGTACTGATGCTTTTGTTTTCATTCTATAAGTAAGCAAACTTTTTAGTCACCCACAATTAGCATACCTCGTCAAAACAAAAGATACACATTCATTTAGCTTGTTACAATATTTAAGAAAGAGAGATAGAGAGAGAGAGAGAGAGAGAGAGAGATAAATAGAATATTATATGATGTGTATATTCAATATTATGTTGAATAATAATGTAACAATGTATACAAGATTCTTTTACATAGGAGAAGAGAAGCTTAAGTATAGTAATCCTAAGTATGGTAATGAATATAATATGGTATATATGATAGACAGAATATATAGTTACTATATTTAACACTTCCCTTGAAATTCAAATAGGGATACCAACTTGAGTTTGGAGAGAGAAACTAAAACATGAAATAAAACTAAAAATAAAATAAAACATGGATAGATTTGAGGCAAATAGATTGCAAAGTCTAGATGAGAGCACAGGGGTGTTTAAGATAGATCAGAGGCCGGAGCTAATGCCGAGAGACAGTTTATGGTCATGTCCAATCATTGCAGGAACATGGCCAAAGCTAACAGAGCTAATATCGGGTTTATGGTCGTGTCGAACTGTTGTAGAAGAAGAACGGGTGTTGAACCAGCAAACGTCGCACATACGTAACTTATGACGTGGTGCTGAACAGTGATAGAAATAGATGAAGAAGTGCGCCAGGGGGTGGCTTGGAAAAGAACCATGTGCGTTAAGAGGTGGCTTGGAAAGAAACAAAATGCAACAAAGGGGCAGCTTAGGTAGTGCGCCAAGGAGACGACTTAGGGTAGTGTGTTAAGGAGATTGCTTAGGGAGTGCACCAAGGGGGTGACTTGTGCTAAGGGGGCGATCTAGGTGGTTTGCATGTTGTATAAAGCAGAGGGAAAGGCAGAGTGGAGTAGACGCACACAAAAAAAAAAAAAAAAAAAGATTGAGAGTAAAAGAAAATTGATTGTGAGTAAAAAAAAATGATAGAGATATTTGGGGCAGGAATAAACCAGTGGACAGAGGAAGAGATCACTATGAAGCAATACAGAAAGGAAAATATGGCAGCGGAATGGGTTAGTGTCTAGTAGGCGGCCAAGGCAAGGTTGTAGGCCGCCCATAAGGCAAAGAATACCAAGAGCTTAATCTATAGCTCTAATACCATGTTGCAATATCTAAGAAAGAGAAAAATAGAATATTATATGATGTGTATATTCAATATTATGTTGAATAATAACGTAACAATCTATATAAAACTCCTTTATATAGGAGGCGGAAAACATAAATATGGTAATCCTAAGTATAATAATGAATATAATATGATATGTATGATAGATAGAATATATAGTTACTATTTTTAACATAGCCCTCAAGATTCTTTATAAAATCCAAAAGATACTTTCAACCATTCAGTTACTAACCCTTGGAAACCCACATATACAAAAGAGTCAACAAACAAGATTTCAACCTAGAAAAGGGTATCAAAAGACCTTCTATTCATTTCTCCCCATAAAATCCACATCAAACACCGTAGAGACACTTTCCATACTTTCCTTGTATAAATTTATCAGGATACATCAAAGCATGATAAAAAGAGTTGATTTCAAACTTCCTTGATTCAGATCTATTCTACCTTATCATGTCATCTCTTCATTTTGAGTCCTCATAGATTATATATTAAAGTGAAGTTGATAAAATAAAAGTCAAAAATTCAATGAAAGGGTAAATGACATTGACACCCCTCTATTAATTTGAAATCATACCGCACCCTTTCTATTATCTGAAATATCATAGAGCTCCCTTATTTTAAATTTTGTTATAAAACACAAACTCTTTTGTGAGTCAACCGTTTGCTTACCGAACATAAACTTTTGATTTAGGCAAACAATTTTCTTTAAATGCCAACTTTACCCTTATTATAAAAATCCTTCAAGTGACAAATTTTATTTATTTATTTTTTTTTTGGCAATTTCTCCAATCAAACGCCCCCCTATTTTCTCTCTCCCTGCCTTACACAGAGGGTATCAAATGTATGCCTTCCACAATCTGAAGCTATAATTGAACCAATGAAAAAATTCTTCACGCTTTTCTCTCCCTACCACAACCCTTGATGATAGCTACAACAATTGCTTAATACTCATTTGATCAAACAAAGAAGTTGGAATACAAAGCCCTAGTCCAAAACCAACATTACAACCTCCGGAATGCTGGCAAATCCATCTTTTCACCTACCACTACCTCTATTGGATTTCACCAATCAACACTACCTCTCAACTCAAACCAACCCTCACACTATCCACTACTTTTTTACCTACTATTCCATCCACTGCTCATCATCATTATCCCCATCCCACATTTGATCAATGAACAATCGTAACCACCACCCAACATAAAATCCATCACCATAGAATCTATCCGTATGTAGATCCAAATGATATGATGATTTTAACCCCAAAAAAATTGATTTAAGAGAAAACCTGTAGAGTAATGGGAGATTAAAGAGGGAATATCGCATTGGTAGTGATGGTGTGCGACGAAGAACTATGACAAAGGTGTTGGTGGGAGTGGGATGTTCAAACCACTTATGCTGGTTCAAAAATAGATTTAGAGAAATGATTTATTATGCGAAAAACAAACTTTTATTTCACTCAGATAAACTGAAACAAATACAAGGAGAAGAGAACACTTTCTCTCAAACTCTCACACTTTCTTATTTTTCTTCTCAACGCCTACATTTAGAACTAGCATAATCCTTACATATTTATAGCTAAACATTGATAATATGAATGTATTAAATAAACCACAATAAAACCATTCAAATTTGAACTCTTCAACCATCAAACCTATAGTAACATGTAGCAATCCTTGAACCCTAGTTTTCTATATTTTTGCTCCTACCTCCTAGCTAGGATGGTGGAGAAAAAAGCTTATTTTACAACATCCCCCCTTAAGCTTGATTGTCTATAATGCTTCATCCATTGTCTTTTTCTACAACATCATTGTAAAACATGAGCAACATCAACTCTTCACTCATTGCAAAGTTTATGGACTCATCAAATTTGTCATATGTTACTTACTCCATGCACCCATGACTATAGCGCCCACACTGAGTGCAGTTATAACATTGGACCTCTTTTGTGCATTCACTACTGTAATGACCATACTCATTGTAATTATAGCACTACATGTAGCTTCTGTCACGACCTCTTCGTCTGCTGTTAACCCACTATTGACCTCGTTCTCGCGAAACAACCATCTGTTGTCATCTTTTCTCAATCATCTATTAACTTTTGTTTTTTGGAACAACCACCTGTTGACCCCTTCTGTTTTGCAGAACAACTACCTGTTATCTGTCTCGTGGAACAACTACTTGTTGTTCTCTGTTGTCAATCAACTGTTGACTTTTGCCCCCCATATTGGAGCCTTTTTCAAGTTGTCTACGGCCTTTTCCTCCACTTCTCTATGGTGTTCCCTATGGTTGTTCTCTATTTCCTCTAAACGTCATCTTTGACTAAAGAGCTTGCTCTAGGGAACTTGCGAAAGTTTTCTTGTTTATTCTTTGCTCATGGATCTCCAACGTTGCCATCAACTTATCCACGGTCATGGTGTTCAAGTCCTTTGATTTCTCAACTGTAACAACTATACATGTTCAAACTTCAAAGATAGAGATTCAAGTATCTCCTTTATTACTCAAACATCATCCATCTTGTCTCTATATCATCTGATCTGGTTCACAATGGTCAAAGTCTTCATAAAGTACTCAAAAATTGACTCATGGCCCTCCATCTATAACAATTCAAACTCACCTCTTAATACTTGGAGTCAAATCCTCATGGTCTTCTCAATTCCTCAGTGCAAACTCGGAAGAATACTTCATACTTGTTATCTTTTCAAAGCTTGACTTGCTAATGCTTTGATAGAGCAAGTACAAGGATTTCTTGTCTCTTCTTCTTGTATCTCTCAAAGTAGCCTTTTGGGCTATATTCATTTTCTCTTCATCTTCTAGGCTTACCAGCTCTTCATATCTGCTTTCAACCAAGTCCCACGCATCTTATGAGGCTAATAACATTCGTATCTAGATACTTTAGTTCTTATAGTCCTTTTTGCTCAATTTTGGAAACAGAGCTGAAAAATGGTGTTCATGTTGGCCATCGATTGACTTATATTCTTCAAATAAGCTACGCAAAATTTTCAAGTTTGAATTTTGAAAAAAAGACTCCACAAATAAACTCAGAAGGATCAATTTAGCTAGGAACATATTTTGTAAAATTTTAGAATTTTTCAAGGTCTTAAATGAAAATATTCAAAAATATTTTAAAAAGTTTTGGGGCCAAAATGGAATTTCAAAAATTACTGGGCAGAGTTGGACATAACTGTGTGGCTCAAGTATTGTGATTTGGAAATGGTACTAGGTGGAAGAGATGGTTGTTGAATGCATGACATTTTCTTCTCCTTTGTGCTTGGATTGATTGTTGTATTTGGCTGTGTTGTTTGCAAAAGTCATGACGAATTTGAGTAGGGTGGATTCTAGGCTAAGGCTAGTAAGTCATTTGTCTTGGGTCTCAAAAATTAGGCCTAAGAAAAAATTCTTAAATTCATTAGTTTTGTACTATATAAAAAATTCAAAATGGTCTAATTTTGTTTTATTAATTTAGGCCAATTTAAGGGTCTCAAAAAATTCTGTTAGGTCCAATTAAAAATATTTGTAACTATTAGATGTTAGTCCAATTGAAAAAAATAAAATATAAAATAATTGTATATATATTAGTCGTTAGACTAATTCTATTTACGCTTCTTCTTTTTCTTTTTTTTTTTCTTTTATATATATATATATATATATATAAAGTCTCTCTTTATGGCTCAATTATGTGTTATTTTAGTTATTTTTTTTAATAATTTACGTAATTTTTTTTTGTTATGTAAATTCACCTAATTTAGATATACTTAAAAAATATAATGTTTGTGATTTTTGTTTTCAAAAAATTTACCAAATATAAAATAATATAAAAAATATGAATTACAAACTCAAAAAATTATTTTTAAAAACTCTAAACCAAATAGAGTAATTTTATTTATTTATTTATTTTATGAATATTTAAAAAGCCCTCGAAAAATTATTTAAGACTCTCGAAACTCAGGGCTGGCCTGGATTTGAGGGTGATTACATGGTGAAGATGTTGGTATGGAGTGGTAAGATTGGGGAGTTGAAGTTGGTTAAGTTTTTCCATTGGTGGTGGGAGATGGCTTGAGGGAATTTTGTCCATTGTCTTTCGATTTGGTTAGGCAGAAAATTATCAAATCAGATAAAGGTATTATGGTATTTTAACCATTTCATCAACGATGTTAGCTAATCAGGGTGTAAGTAGGTATGGACAAACGTCAGGTCAAGTTGGGTTCGACCTAGTCAACACTATATAATAACAGATTTTGTATATCTGTTCAACTTCAACTTGGCCCTAGGGTCTCTATATTTGCTTAAGCACAGTTAAAAAAATAATTCTAAATCCCAAATCCACCCATTGGGCTATTTATGGAAAAAAAAATTAAAACAATTTATAATTAAATTCAATCACACATTATATTTTTTAACTAAATATTTTGACATCATGTGGCTTGAAAAATAGTCCAACTTATGAGGTTTTGAAAAATAAATCAGGCCTCGTTTGGAAACATGCTATTTTAGTGAATTTTTGGCTAAAATATGAGGTAAAAAAATTAGTATCTTTAGAATGATTTTTTGATTTTTTTATTTTTTACGAAAATATGTGTAAAAATAGAGAACGAAAAGGGAATTTTTGACTTTAGTATAAGTTATAGACTTTTAAATTTTTTTAGTAATTTTTTAACTTTTAGACTAAAACTCTCGCATGTCAAACGAGACTTGAATTCCTATATAAGTTATATTTCGTACTTTGAATCTTGTGAGAGTGATATACTTTCCAAGTAGCAAATCATCTGGTCCTTACATACATATTAATATATATATATATATGATCCTTCATTTCATTGCCATATTTCTAATCTTGCTAGGTTTTTGCTAATCCTGTTGTGTTTTCTTGGCTTGTTTGAAGAGTGCAACTTTGGCATGATAAGAATTGTTGTTCTGCTGTTGGTCTGTCTGAGTTTCTGATTTATCTATTTCCCTCCATGGAATTTTGTTCCTTTTCATTTGGATGAATGATAGCAATTTCATACACTACTCAATTAAAAAATGAGAAATGGAAAATTTTCTTTATGTTATTGTTAAAAGCATTCTCTATACCAATGACTTCTTCTTTGCAATCAGAATTGGAAATAGAGCCACAATATCCTTTATTTGAAGGCTGGAAGGCCACTTTTGTCATTAGATATGGACTACCATTGCAAGACTTCCTTTTTGAGTGATCTGATGGTAGTAGACGAGTTGACCATCAAAGTGGGTACAGTTCTTTAAATTTATATTTTTTTACAATCTTTTATTCCACTTATTTCTCTCTATGTTGGAATGAAAAATACAAATACTAAAGCCAGAACTATTGTTTTTAGGTGGTTCTGCCAGAGGGATCAAAACACCCTTCTGCTGTGGTTCCTTTTCCACTGCAACAACATCTGGAGGTAATTGTTATGGTATACCATTTTTGTCATCTTCAGAGACATTTGAAATAAATTTTATCATGTGTGGATGTGTACTGTATTCCTTCCCTTGATGTTGTTTTACTCATATCCCAAAACACCTGATTCATCTGATTGTGGCAGGGAAATTTCATGAGTACAAACCAGTTGTTCATATCTTGACGTCATTGGAAACATTGTAGCAGTGTTGGTTCCTAGACCAAAAGTCCCATTTCCAGGTGATTTACTAACTTATTGTGCTGATTTTCAGATTTGCCTTAGCATTAGTTCTTTTCAGCCTTGAGTTATAACAAGATTAAGGATAATTTTGGATGATTTTGAGGTTCGATGCATGTATTTGAGAATTAGTTTAGCAATTTTTTAAGACAAATGAATCATACACACGAGACACAACAGGGACATACAATGTCGTTTGTACAACATTTGGGTAACTTGAATATTTAACAAATGTTCATAGAGACATTAGTGACCAAACAAGACATCCAATATCGCATTCTTATACAAAACATGTATAAACAAGCATATGTTATGTTTAAAATTTTATATCTTTATGTAGGCATGTTATTTACTGTTATTTCTAACAGCAACTGATTTATTATTTTTTAAATAACAAGTGAAAAAAAAAAACTGCAAAATGTAAATTAATAAAAAAAAAAACAAGAAAACTTAAAATATGAAGTCATCAAAGGGAATGTTACCTGTATCCTTCCACAACCACAAGCATACCTAGACAAAACAAATGCTAGACATTCCTTTAGCCATCAAAGTTCTCTAAAAATATCCAAAAGATACTCAATCATCGAGTTACTAACACCCTTGGAGAACCAACTACACAAAAGAATCAACAAACAATTTAGAAAGAGGTTTCTCCATCCCATCAAAAGGCCATTAATTCTTTTCTCCCCACAAAATCCACATCAAACACAACAGAGCTACTTTCCATGCTTTTCTTATACTCTTGCCGACTTACACTGCATTTCTTTCCTTTCTCTCTCCCCAAACTTATCTACTTGTTTCTGCATTTCTTTCCTTTCTCTCTCCCCAAAAATTATCTATTTGTTTCTGCATTTTTTTTTGCTTTCTTTCTTTGTCATCATTACATCAGCTTTCTTATTCATTATTACATCAACATAACAAGTGATGGATCCGAAAGCGATAAGCTCACTCACTCTCTCTCTCTCTCTCCAAAGTTATATATATATATATATTTTGATCGGCAAAAAAGGAACCTTTATTGATGAAAGAATCAAGTACAAAGTACCAAAAACAAAGAACATCAATAAAGAAAAGGGAAATGCAAACGCATCACAATGAACTAAATCATCCTAACAAGGTTGGCACCAAATAGCCTATCCTATCATTTGCTAGCCCCTCTATTCTCCATGCTTTCAAATTTTGGATTTGGGCACAAATGGATCTCTTGGATTAAGGAGTGTGTGACCACTGTGAAATTATCTATACTTGTAAATGATTCCCCAACTGAGGAGTTCTGCCCTCAGAGAGATTTGAGGCAAGGTGACTTTTTGTCCCCTTTCCTTTTTACTATAGTGGCTGAAAGATTGGACATCTTATTATTAAGGGCTCTGCATATGGGACTATATAAGGTGTAAAGGTTGGATATTGATGTTTTAATTTCTCACTTACAATTTGCTGATAACTCAGTTCTATTTTGTGAAGCTGGAGAGGATGAAGTGCTGAAATTAAAGAGGATTTTGAGGTGCTTTGAGATATTATCAGGATTAAAAATTGGCTATCACAAAAGTATGGTGTGTGGTGTTGGTATATCTAATGACAATCTAGCAAATTTTGCTTCTCTGTTAAATTGCACTGCCTAGAATTTGCCCATCAAGTATCTTGGGTTACCTCTTGGGGCCAATCCTAGAAGAAAAGCAACATGGCAACCTATATTGGAGAAGGTTAGATCCAGACTTGCTGGATGGAATTTCTTTCTTATTCATCATTATCTAACTCATCAGCATAACAAGTGATAGGGGATCCGAACGCGAGAAGGTCAGTCTCTCTGAAATTCTAGCTTTGCCACTGGATAAGACCTACATGCATATATAATGTGGGCCCATTACTTAGTGTCTAGGAGTGAAAAAAGAAATAAAAAAAAAATTATGTATAGCATTACTCTTCTAATAAATTTCGTAAGGTAAAAAAAGTTAAATTAAATTAAATCGTGAAACTGATTAAGATATATGTCTTACTATATGAATGGAACGTGAGGGCCTTTTTCTGACCTTTTTTGTTTGGAGGGAGGCCCTATTACCTTATATTAAATTAAATCGTGAAACTGATTAAGATATATGCCTTCCTAACCTGTTTTTGCTAGTTGAAAAACAACTAGATAGTGATGAAGGCTACTTGATTCGCAAGAAAAGCAACAAAAAATTCAGATATACAGGTGAGAGTGACATGAAGGACCAAAAATTCAGATATACATTATTTTTAATTAAGTTTGAGAGTGAGGACATAAAAGAGAAAAAGCTCACATAAAGTTGAGAGTAACATGAAAGGACCAAAAATTCAGATTGACATTATTTTTAATAAAATATTTTTTAATTAGAGCTTGTTTGGGTATATTCAAATAGTACATTTATTATCTTTTTATTTTTTTGAGTGATATTATTTCTCTATTTTTTTTTCGTATAATTTTTTTATAAAAAGTCCAAAAATTCTTTAGATCATTCCAAACACTCCTATAGAAAAGAGAAAAAATTCAGCTTACGTTGAGAGTGATGTCATAGATGATACCAAAATTCAGATATGCTTTTGCTTTTAGTTAGGCTTGAGAGTGACATGAAAGACAAGTTTCAAATGTATGACTAAGTTGACAAAAACGAATGTCAGAATCCCATCACTGTTACACTCTCAACTATCAACTCTATAAGTTTCAAAGTGCTCGTAAGATCGATTTATGCGTGTATATATATATATATATATGTTACGAGTGAGCACATTTGATTCAATCCACTCTATAAGTTTCAAAGTCCTCGTAAGATTGTTTTATATTTCTAATACTCTTGAATTGTGTGCGTGTATATGTATGTTAATTGATATCTATAATTTGTTTTTGTGTTTTGTGTTTTGTTTTTCTATTAGGTCTCAACTCAAGGACAATGGAGCCGGGATATGTGAAATGCTTTGAAAAGGAACTCTCGAAGGCAGACGTTAGCGGCAACCTCGAGATTCCTCGGTCTGCACTGTATCTTCCTGATGTGACGGAGGACAACGAAATCATGCTTGTTTGGGACCATGGAAATATTTGGAGGTTCAAGGCTCCTGTTAGGAGGGATGGTACTGGAAGGCGTTACATGAGTTGCCAGTGGCGTCAATTCGCGAAGGACAATTCTCTCATGGATCGTGATGTTCTCTTGTTTTATCGCTCTACTGCCATTGCGAATTTCTATGTTGTGACTTTTGAACGTGCGCTTAGTGCCCTCCCACTCTTTCCGGGCGCTCCCCTTTGATTTATTCGGAACAGGAAGATTGTGTGTTGTGCGCTGTTTGTTACTGTTGTTGTTGAACTATATGCCATGCTGTTCGCTTTTATTATCTTCACTTTTAGGAACAAGATTTGTCCTTTTTATTTGGTCTGTGTGAAGCGTGAATGTCTTTATTTAGATCTATGGTCTATTATCAAGAAATATGAAGTTGGCTTCTCTAAGCATTTGTTATTATTATTAGTATTATTATTATTATTATTATTATTATTATTTTACTTCTTCCTCATTTCGTTAAATGGCGCCGGTGGATGACGGAAGGTGGTCTGCGTAGGGAGCAAACGAGGTTTGCACAAGGGGGGAGAGAAAGAGAGAGAGACAGCAGAAGAGGAGACGTATTGAGTTGGTAAATGAAAAGAAAATCCTCATTTATTTATTTTGATCAGTCAAAGAAAAAAATCCTTATTTATGAAATTAGCATACAACTACGGAAATACATCAATAAAAAAGAAAAATTGTAAAAAGTATCAAGGTATGCCTACACCGATTGATTTAATCCACAAAGCAATTCGATAATCAAATCACACAGCTCATTCAAATTTGCATTGGATGCTTTGAACACACTCATTTCTGTGTTTTCACACTGAGCACAGAGTGGGTTAACTCAACCTGAATAAAAAGTCATTAATGGTAAGTTCATAAAGAAATCATTCTTCGCTTTAATCCAAAAAAAAAAAGAAGAAGGAAGAAGCCATGTTTGTGAACTTCAATCACTTCAAGAACTTCATGTGTTTTAAATTTGGAAAAACTATTATTCAGTGTAAATATAAAAAAAAAATTACATATCACTAATAAATTTTATGAACATTAATAATTAAAATTTTAAACCTTCTTATGTTTCTGTAAACATTTTTTTAAAACACCATTGAATTATAGTTCCCTCTTTAAATTTAAAGGAAAATATAGACCTAGGTGACTTGGGGACGAGGTTAGGGTGAATTAGGATCAATCCTAATGTTCCCACGCTTTCTCCCGCTACAATCAGCCAACAAAACCCAACCAAACTAAGGGTTCGTTTGGGAAGTGTGTTGGCTTTTTGACTTTTTGACCATTTTATCTTGGGTCTAAAAAGTCTCGTTTGAGAAGAGGTTTTTGACTTTTTGTGAGAGGAAAAATATAATGATTATAAGTTAGATATAATGTTTTGTCTTATTGGACTAAAATAACCTATTTTGTCTTATATGATTATTTTAACCCAAACCATAATTCCCAAATAGAGGCCAAGAAACCGCCCCAGCCAACACCAACCGTATGTTAATCAACCTACTGACCTACGAGGTCCTAAGTCTACCATTCTGCTCCTAGGCTAACTTATTGCCTAAAAAAAACCAATTTAACTCCCAATTCATCACTTTTGAAAAAATCATCAATTCAGATTTAATGGGGATTGTCCCTCACACTTTCTATGAAATGAGTTTTAGTAGAACAATGATTTTTGGATATAAAAAAGTGATACAGCGAACCACAGTGACCCAAACACACTAAAAATAAAAAATTGAACATTTTTCACCATCGGGAAACATCCAAATACCTAAATTTTAATAGTTGGTAAAAATGAGATGTCTACACTCCACTCTATCGACTCAGTTGCTTGAGCCAAGCCGAGATGCTGCTCTTGTACTTGAAGCCTTCAGGGTCCAACTGCCTGGCGAAGAACAAGACGAGTTGCCCATAGAGCTTCGACTTTCTGCCCACCTCCTGATATGAATAGTACTTTAGATTATTTCCTCTTCTTCATTGAGCTGTTAAAAAAAAAAAATCATTCAAATCTCATTTCCTATTATATTCTAGTCTAATATAACATAATCTCATAATATTTACAGTCTCATTCATAATTACATGATACGAAAAAGTAGATGTAATAAATCCACAATATTACTCATCTCTTAATTTAATTACTTTCAAATAAATGTGAATAACTTCAACAGACTTTTTATACTGTGCTTGTTAAGCATCGTGAGAGGGGGATTTGCGCCGAACAAGTACGACTGAGCTACAATAACGCCAGTTATGACGGACCTTACGAGAGCCGTTTGCTCGGTTGAAGCAATTTGCCAAACTCGAGCGATTCCCTCGAGCCGTTGCTGAGCCGAGCTACATTTGTCGACCGGAGCGTGGAATTGCGCATAAAGCCAAACCAAGCTGTGATCCGGCTGAACCATCGACCGAATCCGCAATGGTACAGCTGGACCGAGCAAAGCGTGGCCCGGAATGAATTTGGACTGGGGCGAGGGCCGGCATGATTCACATCCACCCAGTCTGGAAGGATCGACACCTTACAGCTCGGCCGTTTTGACTATGGCTGCATTTCCTTCCAAGGGACAGATCGGTCGTGACAGCTCGGTAGAGTGTGCCACCTGGACCAATGGTGTGACGGAAGGGAAATTCACTCCTAACACGCGTCAATACCGTTTGGCAATTCCACACATACTGTTTGGAGGTTTTGGCCTTTACACATGTAAGGTGGTGAGAGGCGAGCACTGCCACCTGTCCAGGGAGGGACAGCAGAGGTAGTGCGCGCACAATCCCTGAGGCTGCATGGCCAGCCTAGAAAAAAAGAAGAAAGGGAACGTTGGAGGTATGCTATCTGAACAACTCTCTCTCTAAAAAGAGCTTTCTTCTTCAAGTGATCTGACTTGATCATCGGAAGGTTTATCTGGCAACACACTGCCGGGCAGCTCACCGTCGGGCAGCTTACCGTTTCTCTATTTCTAGGCCAGACGTCGTTACGTGAAGCTTGAGTTCAAGGAGTACGGAAAGCAAAGGATATTTCATCCCCGTACAATTGGAGCATAAGGGTTAGCGCGGCATAAATTGCACGGCTTCAATGTGGAGTTCCTAGCTTGGTAAAAGGTTTTTGGGGCATTTGACTGGCCCGACTCCTACCTCGGCTTGACTATCTGGCCGACTTGGCCTTCCTAGTTCGGTTCCGGCTTTCAGCTCGGTCGAGGCCCCAGAAGGAGACCACAAACAAGTTTTCGCTCGACTAAATCCTGTTTATGGATCTAAATGATGGATTTAGCTCGGTCTTACCCAAGGTTTAGGCAGTTTATCCTAAATTCAAAGTTTGTGCATTGATACTTGGAGAAACAAGGGGTATGGGGCCCCATCTACTTCTTCGATTCCAGTTCTTCCTAGGGTGTGCTAGTGTTGCCCCAAAGAGGGGGCACCAGTAAGATTCTAACAGTCTAGCTAAAAGCTTGGAAAAGCAGAAATGAAGAACACGAAGAACTCAAACATAAAAATACGAGGGAGGGGTAGAGGGACTCACCGATACCGGGTGCCAAGCAGAGTCCAACCTCTCGAGCTTGATTGTAGCTTCAGAAGGAACAAAAATAGACGTAGATAAAGCAGAAGAACAGTAATGTCAGTGAGGAAAGAAACTTGGAGAAAGGGAGGCTAGGGTTTTGTCTCTAGAATGAAGATGAACAGCAGGGGCGTGAATGACCCCTCGTATGTGTATAAAAAGAGTGGGAAATCCAAAAGGCGACAGCCGTTTGAATGTCGCGCGTGGGGGAAACAACTGTGGGACTGCACGGGTCCAACGATGTGAAGCCACGTGGCATCGAAGTGATGGTTCTGTCAGTATGGCCGTACGACCGGTGACAAGACTACTGGCGCAATTCAGAAAACCGACCAAATAGGATAGCTCGGTAATGGCAGTAATCCCAATCATGCTCAACTCGGATGGGATTAAGGGGCAATTGAGAGGGGGATTTGCGCCGAACAAGTACGACTGAGCTATAATAACGCCAGTTATGACGGACCTTACGAGAGCCGTTTGCTCGGTTGAAGCAATTTGCCAAACTCGAGCGATTCCCCCGAGCCGTTGCTGAGCCGAGCTACATTTGTCGACCGGAGCGTGGAATTGCACATAAAGCCAAACCAAGCTATGATCCGGCTGGACCATCGACCGAATCCGCAATGGTACAGCTAGACCGAGCAAAGCGTGGCCCGGAATGAATTTGGACTGGGGCGAGGGCCGGCACGATTCACATCCACCCAGTCTGGAAGGATCGACACCTTACAGCTCGGCCGTTTTGACTATAGCTGCGTTTCTTTCCAAGGGACAGATTGGTCGTGACAGCTCGGTAGAGTGTGCCACCTGGACCAATGGTGTGACGGAAGGGAAATTCACTCCTAACACGCGTCAATATCGTTTGGCAATTCCACACATACTGTTTGGAGGTTTTGGCCTTTACACATGTAAGGTGGTGAGAGGCGAGCACTGCCACCTGTCCAGGGAAGGACAGCAGAGGTAGTGCACGCACAATCCCTGAGGCTGCATGGCCAGCCTAGAAAAAAAGAAGAAAGGGAACGTTGGAGGTATGCTATCTGAACAACTCTCTCTCTAAAAAGAGCTTTCTTCTTCAAGTGATCTGACTTGATCATCGGAAGGTTTATCCGGCAACACATTGCCGGGCAGCGCACCGTTTCTCTGTTTCTAGGCCAGACGTCGTTACGTGAAGCTTGAGTTCAAGGAGTACGGACAGCAAAAGATATTTCATTCCTGTACACATCGTACCTAGTCAAATCACATAGTCATGCTCTCAGAGACTATGGAATACACTAGGCATTATGCATCATATGTAAGAAGGCTAGTAACAATTAGAGAGCCAAGAAGTGTCTACTTGCGGGGAAATTATTCAATATTTTTGGATATTACGTATGTACTCTCTAATCAATGATCATTTAATATATCTTTTTATATTTTTAATCACCCAACACAATACCCCACTAACTCACCTTCTCCACCAATCATAATATTATGAAATATCACGTGTACCTATTTCAGAATTATTGAATAATTACCCCTATTTGCCTAACTATAAATAATCTCGTTGAAATACACATTAACTAAAGTAATTAAGCAAAATAAAATGTGTACTTTTTATGTATTTTTAAAAGCAAAATACCTCATAGTTTTGGAATTGCTCAACTAGTTTGATAAATGTTTCATAATTTTTTTTAAAGATAAAATTGTTGCTAAAAAAGTAATCCATTCCACAAATGCTAAAAATATTACCTTTTCTCATTTAAGAATTAGGTGAAATTTCTTTTATATTTTATCAAATTTTCTAGACTAGGACTTCAAAATAAATATATATAAAAAAAATTATATGTTCACTAAAAACAAAAACTAAAAAACTGAAAAAAAATAAATAAATAAAATGTGACGTTTTCAAGTAGAATAGCTTCTGTTATGTCTGTTTGGTTTATATTTGTTAAAAATTATTTTCTAAGTTTTCAATCTGTATTTTTTATTTTTAGTGAATTTTTTAAAACATTTTAATCATTTTTTTAAAAATTTTTAGATCAACTTAATTTAGATACACTTAAAAAATGTAAAATTTGTACCCAAAAAAAAAAATTAAAAAAAAATCATTGAATATAACAACAAAATACAAAAAATGTACTAAACTTTTTGTATTTATTTTATTTTATTTTATTTTATTTTTTGTATTCCATGAATTCTTAAAAAAAAAATTGTATAAATAATATACTTTTTAAATATATCTAGATTAAATGAATTTAAAAAAATTAAAATAAGAATTAAAAATTAAAAATTGTTTTTAAAAACTTTAAACTTAACATATTATTTATTTTTTTTTAATTTTTTAAACAAAACAGATTTGAACAGGCGAAACCAAGCAATTATATACTATGGCTTGTTTGGAAAGTTAACTATTTTAATTGATTATTTAATTTTTTGGTTATTAGCTTGCCTAAAAAATGTTGTGTTTGAGAATTGGGTTAGGTTTATATATATATATATATATATTTGTAGTTGATTTGTTGGTTGTGAGTGAAAAAATGAAATGATTATAGATTGAATGTGACATTTTATCTTATTGATTATTTTAGTCTATTTTTTTTTTTTTTTCTTTTAGTGAGTTATTTTAACTCAATCATCTTTCCAAATACCCTTATATATATATATATATCTTACCATATCATCCGTGCTATGCACGGGATAAAATAATATATTATTTAATAAAAATATGATAATTATATTTAATTTTTTTATATTATGTAAAATAAAATTTAAATGGAAACTAGTCAATCAGGATTTTCTTAATTGTTTAAAATTAAGAAAATCAAAAAGATCTCATTTTGCTTATATAAATGGGAGTATAAGATTCACTTTATGCAAGTGAAACAATTCAATTTTTCCTTCTTTTCTCGATGTGGAATTATAAAATAAAAGTTAAATGAAAGCTAGTCAATGGAAATTTTTTTAATTGTTTAAAAGTTAACAATTGTTTGGGTGAGAAGTTTATTTCGAATCAAACAATCTTAGTTATTTAATCTTTAATTAGGTTAATCTTTAATTTATTTCGAATTAAACAAATTTAACCAATATATTTTGATAAAATCGCTAAAATCACAATTAAACCAGCGAATCAGTTAAACCGAAAACGGTTCACCCTATCAGCTAGGTTAAAAGACCAACCAATTTATACAAAAATTAATTAATTAAAACTTTTAAATTTTATTTTAATTTTAAAATTTAAGCTGCTTTGAATTGAAACTTACACAACACTACAATATTAAATAGGAGCATAAGGTTTTTGACAACTCATTTTTTCCTCATTTTTCTGATATAGAATTGTAAAATAAAAGTTAACAGTGTTTTGACGGGAAGTTCATTTCTAATCAAGTAATCTCAGTCGTTTAATTTTCAATAAGGTAAATCATAGTTTATTTTAAATTAAACAAATCTAAGCAATATATTTTAATAAAACAGTTAAAATCGTGGTTAAACTAGTGAATCAGTCAAACCAAAAACGATTCAGTCTAATCGGCTAAGTCAAAAGAACAGCTAATTTACAAGAAAACTAATTAATTAAAACCTTTAAATTTTATTTTAAAATTTAAGCCATCTTGAACTGAAACATGTACAATACTACAATATTAAATAAGAGTATAAAATTTACTTTATATAGGTGAAACAACCCACTTCTTATTCCTATTCTCGATGTGGGATTGTAATTATTTTTAAGTTAAATATTATTAGAGTTTTAAAATCTCATACAAAATTATTTTTAAAATCAAAACGTCTATGTGGGATTATAAAATAAAAGTTAAATGGAAATTAACCAATAGAGATTTTCTTAAGTATTTAAAATTAAGAAAGTAAAAAAAAAAATCGATATTGATTATATGATTTCTCATTAAAAATCTTCTTTTGCTTATATAAATAGGAGTATAAGTTTCACTTTATATAAGTGAAACAATTCACTTTTTCCTTCTCTTCTCGATGTGAGATTGTAAAATAAAAATTAAACGGAAGCTAACCAATGAGATTTTTTTAATTGTTTAAAATTTAGAAATTTCAATACCAAACCAAACCAAGCCTTAAGTCCCATCAAATGGGGTCGGCTATATAAATCCTTCTTCTCCACGCAGCCCTATCAAAGGTCATTTCGTTAGTCAAATTAAGTAAATCCATATATCTATTTACAACGTTAGCCAACGTTAATCTAGGCCTATCCGGTCCCCTAACACTCCTCTCTACCGTTACAGTATCGCATCTCTTCACTACTGCTTCTGTTGGTCTCCGTTGAATGTAATCAAACCATCTCAATTGATTCTCTATCAACTTATCTTCTATAAGTGCTACTCCTACCCATTCCCGAATGCACTCATTCCTAATTCTGTCTTGTCTAGTCTTGCCACACATCTACCTTAGTATCCTCATTTCAGCCATACTCATCTTATCTACATGTTATTTCTTAGTTGCTCAACACTCCGTCCCATAGAAAATCGCTGGTCTAATAGCCATTCTATAGAACTTACCTTTTAGTCTAGTGGGTATTCATTTATCGCACAGTACCCCAAACGCACTTCTCCACTTACACCATCCCGCCTTAATCCTATGGGCCACATCCGCATCAATCTCCCCAATTGTTGTGATAATCGACCCTAAATAACGAAAATGTTCACTCTTAGGCAATTTTTGGTTCTCAATTTTCACTTCTCCTTTGCTTTCACTGTTACTGTTACTAAATTTATATTTCATGTACTCTGTCTTATTTCTGCTTATCCGAAAACCTTTAGATTGAAGAGCTTTTCTCCAAATCTCCAACTTTGCATTAACTCCTTCTCTAGTCTCATCCACTAACACAATATCGTCTGCAAAAAGCATACACCATGGCACGTCATCTTGAATATTTCTCGTCAACTCATCCATAATTAAAGCAAAAAGATAAGGGCTTAAAGTAGATCATTGGTGTAACCCAACAGTGATAGGAAATTCATTTGTCTCTCCAGCAAGCGATCTAATAGTGGTCACCACCTTTTCATACATGTCCCTAATTACATCAATGTAACCTTTTGTCACCCCTTTCTTCTTCAACACCTACCATATTATATCTGGGGGCACTATATCATATGCTTTCTCAAGATCGATAAACACCATATGAATGTCTCTTTTCTTTTCTCTATACTTTTCTATTACTCTTTTCAAACAATAAATCGCTTCCATTTTTGACCTGCCGGGCATAAACCCAAATTGATTCTCTGACATCTCTGTTATATCTCGCAATCGGCGTTCCATCACCCTCTCCCACACTTTCATTATATGGCACATTAGCTTGATTTCTTTATAGTTGTTGCAATTCTGAACTTCTCTTTTATTCTTATATATTGGCACTAAAATACTCTTCCTCTACTCATCTAGCATATTTCTAGTCAACAAAATTTTGCTAAAAAACTTAGTCAACCAAGCAACCCCCTTTTTATCCAAGCACTTCCAAGCTTTAATAGGGATATCATCGGATCCTAAAGCCTTATTTGATTTCATCTTTTTAAGTGCAATATCTACTTCAAAGTTCTTAATCCTGCGATAAAACCTATAGTCTTGGTTTATCGTGTTACTAGTCATTTATTTCCCTATTGTCGTACCTCCATGTTCCTCATTTAATAGTTTCTCAAAATAGTTCTTCCATCTTTCCTTAATCTCTTCATCCTTCACCAATACCTTAGAATTCTCACTTTTGATGTACTTAACTTGATTAAAATCTCTTGTTTTCCTCTCCCGTATTTTAGCAAGTTTGTATACTCTCTTCTCTCCTTCTTTACTATCTAGTCTAGTGTATAGGTCATCATAAACTTTCAACTTAGCCTCTCTCACTACTTTTTTGACCTCCTTATTAGCCAATCTATAGCTCTTAAGATTTTCTTCAGTTCTATCATTCTACCACTTTTTAAAGCACTCTTTCTTTGCCTTAATTACCGCTTGAACCTCTTCCCTCCACCACCAAGTTTCCCTAGCGCTGGGTCCCGTCCCTTTCGACTCTCCAAGCACTTCCCTTAAGATTCTCCTCATATAATTGGCCATCGAGTTCCACATAGTGTTAGCATCATCTTCCAAGTCCCAAGTACCTTCCTTATCCATTCTATTCTTAAATATTTCTAGTTTATCTTCTTTTAAGTCCCACCATCTCGTCCTACGACGCCCACCATCCTTCCTAACTTGGTATTACCCTCTAAAACATAAATCTAGTACCAAAATCTTATGTTGAGAAGTTAGGCTCTCTCCAGGAATCACCTTACAATCATTGTATCTTAGACGGTCCACTTTTCTCATTAAGAAGTAATCTATTTGGCTCTTAACTGACCAACTCTTAAAAGTTATCAAATGCTCCTCTCTCTTTTTATACATAGTATTAGCTACCACTAGGTCAGAAGCCAACGCAAAATCTAAGATACTCTTTCTGACCTCATTTCTGTCACCAAAACTGTATCCACCATGCACTCTTTCATAGTCTAGTTTATTTATGCTTACATGGCCATTAAAATCTCCACCTATAACCAGGTTCTCTCCTACGGGCATCTCCTGTAAGATCTCATCCATTTGCTCTCAAAAAACCATCTTAGTCTGATCATCTAATCCTACTTGAGGGGCGTATGTACTAATAACGTTCACTATATTCCCTCCAATAACTAGTTTAACTAACATAATCCTATTCCATTTCCTAATGACCGCTACTACATTCTCCACCAGACTCTTAGCAATTATGATTCATACCTCATTCCTGCTTCTGTCCTTACCACTATAATACAGTTTAAAACCGGTATCCTCAATTTCCCTAACTTTCTCACCCGTCCACTTAGTTTCTTGTACGCAAGCTATACTAACTCTCCTCCTAATCATAACATCTACCAATTCCATCATCTTACCAGTTAAGGTTCCTATATTCCAAGTGGCTACTCTAAACCTGTAGTCTTGGACTAACTTCTTTACCCGTGCTCGTTCAGAAAAACGCGGAAACCTTTGCCCATTTTTCACCGCACCCAAGCGTCGATGCGGCACCCCTTGCTTACTTTTCGAAACACCTGGAGGCAAGCGCAATGCGTTACTTAAGGGTAACGACCTAGCATTTAAACGATTCAAAGTAGGATTCATTTTCATAAGGGATCCAAACGGCTTTTTTACGTATTGGCTGTCGGCTACCTAACACACAACCCTCCTCCTTAACCCGGGCTTGGGACTGGTGGAGTTGTTAACAACCCGACGAAGTTAGAAATTTCAATAATTTATATAAATTGGAGCATAACTTTATGTAAATGAAACAATTCACTTTTTTCTTTTCCCTCCTTCCCGGTTTGGGATTGTAAAATAAAAGGTAAATGAAAGCCAACTAATGAAAATTTTCTTAATTGTTTAAAATTAAGAAAATTCAAGAATTTTAGAATGAGGGTTTGGACTTTCTAGAAGGCTTCTTCCTTAAAACTTCCTTTATAAGATTCATTTTATATAAGTGAAATAACTCACTTTTTATTTATTTTTTCCCGATGTGGGATTGTTTAAAATAATAAAATCAATATAAGAAATCACGATTAAACCGGTGAATCGGTCAAATAAAAATTGGTTTAGCCTAATCGGTTAGGTCAAATGACCAACCAACTTATATAAAAATTAATTAATTAAAACTTTAAATGTTATTTTAATTTTAAAATTTAAACTGTCTTGAGTTGAAGTATACACAATACTATACTATTAAGATTCATTTTATATAAGTGAAACTACTTACTTCTTTTTTTTCTTTTTTTGATGTGAGATTATAAAATAAAAGTTAACAATTATTTGGATGTAAAGTTTATTTCTAATTAAGCAATCTTAATTTTTCAATCTTTAATCATATCAATCTTTAGTTTATTTCAAGTCGAACAAATATAATCAATATATTTTGATAAAATCGCTAAAATCGCAGTTAAACTAACAAATCAATCAAATAAAAAATGATTTAGCCTATCAATTAGGTGGGATTACCAAATAAAAACTAATCAATGGAGATTTTCTTAATGGTTTAAAATTAAGAAAATTAGTATGAGATATTGAAACTCTCACAAAACTCCTCACTAAATGGGATGGGTGTATAAAGTTTTCTTTATATGAGTAAAACAATTTATTTTTTTCTTTTTTTTTTTCCTGATGTGAGATTATCAAATAAAAGTTAGCTGATGGAGATTTTCTTAATTATTTAAAATTTAAAAAAAATAAAAATTAGTATGAGATATTAAGGGGTTGTTTGGGATATCATAAATAAGAGCACTTTTTGTCTTTTTAGACTAAAAAGTTGAGGAAAAAAATATGAATATTTGGGCTAACTTTTTGACTTTTTATGAAAAAATATGTATTAAAAAATTATATAAATTAGTGTGTAAGGAAAGATTAGGATTGGAATTGAGGCTAAGAAATGATTGGCTACTTTTTGGTCATTGCACTGGACGGTTTTGTTCGGCCCGTCGGGGCCATCACGGGTCCTATTTTGATAATCTGAACCGTTCAATGTGTAGAACTTGTCGAGCACTATATGCCTATAAAAAATCACGTTGATCGGATATCGATAGCTATCTGATCGGATTTTTTTTTCAATCGTTAATTATAATACCATCCATTTTTTTATACAAAACTGATTTGATCATGTAGTTATCGATATCCGATCAATATGATTTTTTACAAACATACAGTACTCGACGAGTTCTACACATTCAACGATTCAGATTATCAAAACGAGACCCGTGATGGGCCCCCACGAGCCGAACAATAGTGTGTGAAAATTGCACCCAAACTGTGCAATTGTTCTTAACAAACGCTGCACAACGCCAGTTTTGTCATGATTGCTGAGTTGTATAGATGTGTAGAAAATTAATTTTTTTAAATTTTTTTTGGTGAATAGTGATAACTTTTTAATTTTTTGAGTAACTTTCTGATTTTTTAATTTTTTGAGGAGATGCCAAACTTGACCTAAAACTCTTACAATACTTCTCACTAGAAATACACTTTTTCTTATATATATATATATATATATATTAGTGTTTGAATAGTCAAAAAGTGATTTTTTAAACACAAATCAAACAACAATGTTACATCACTGAAAGTAGTGTTCTAAAGTACCATTAGTGAGTTGATACACACTTAAAAAGAAAAAGAAAAAGAAAAAGAAAAGGCACAGCAATACTGTGACAGTAGGTGAGACTCACTATCACATCATTAGTACTACTGCTAATTAGTGGTCTCAAGCATTTTCCAAAATCAAATCACCTTGAAAAGATTGTTTGGCAGAGATCATACTGCTCCGTGGGCCCAATCAGATAAAGGCTTATTTTGAATAAAATAAAATAACTTTTAACTTAGGCCAAGTTTGACATATTTCAAATAATCTATCTTTTTATCTTTTTAGCTTTTTTTCATTACATCACCTCTTTATTTTTTTACATATCTTTTCGTAAAAAGACAAAAAAATACACTTATTTAGGTCATCCCAAACAACCGCTTACTTTAAAAAGTCAAAAGTTAGTTTATTTAAGTAAAAATTTATATGAGACGTGGGAAACAAGTCAATAATTAAAATTATTAAACTACCCTCCCCTATATGGCTTTCGATAGAAATGCATTAATAATACAGGAGTAATATGATAAATTTATAATTTTATAAATAATATAAAATCATATAATAATAATTTTTATTTATCACTTCTCAAATGATTTTGTAAGTAAGTCAAAAAGTAAGAAAATAAGTCAAAAAAACTGTTTATTTTCATTCCCAAAACAAGCCAAAAAATAATGTGGTGTTTTATCAGTTGACAATTTTAGGAATATGTTCACTTATAAATTATTTTTTATTATTTTAAAATTTTCATTATTAGTTAAAAATATTTGTAATTTTTTCTAGTACAACTTTCGATCATATGTGAAAAAGGTTGAACATGTTTACTTAGGTCTATTTTAGGAAATGATTTTTTTTTAACATATCGACTTATTATGAAAAAATATACAAAAATAAATAAATAAATAAGTGATGTGACTTAAATAAGTCAATAAATTAAGATTTTTTTTTTTTTTTTGCCTTCCCAGAAGAGGCCTTAAAGCCATCGTTATGTAAATATTTATAATATTTTCAAAAGTTATAATTAAGATAAAAGAGGTAATAGTTTTTTATGAGAAAAAAAAAAAAACAAAAACAAAAACAAAAACAAAAACAAAAACTCAGGATTTGAGCATCATAACAAAATAAACTTTAGGTTTTAATTTTGTCAATTTAAATTCTAATTTTTTGATTTATTTTCAATTTAAATAATTTACCTACTTTCGTTAAGCAAAACTTACGAAAATATAGTATTTTAATTATTAAACTTAATGAAAAAGCATATTTTAAATATTTCCAAAAACTTACATTGATTATAATGATTAAAATATTATATTTTCGTCAGTTTTACATAACAATAATATACAATTGGTTTAGATTACCTCACCGAAAAAATTTTAACCAAGCCAAAAAATAAATAAAACAAAAGATTAGAATCTAAATTGATAAAATTAAAAGTTTAAGTTTATTTTATTATAAGACTCAAATTTTAAGCTTTTTATTATTATTTATAAGTTTCCCTTTTTTTTATCCATACAAATTCAAGGATATCTACAAAATACAAATAAAAACCCTATAAACTCTAACTTAAGAAATTCTCACTTATTTTATTTGTCAAATAAATTAAAAATAATAATTAAGTTATGAGTGTGCTACATATCCTAATTTTGCCCTCCAATCCAACCCCCAATGATGTGACACACACTACAAGAATTAATACTTTTGCCGATCAAAAAATTAGTCGTTAAAAGCCCATTTTTAGTCGGCAAAAGTTATTCGCGACCAATTTTTTTGGTCGCCAATTGAGGGTCGGCAAAAGTAATTTGCGACCAAAATTTTGGTTGGTCGAGAAAAGTTAGATTTGCTGACTAAATTTTTGGTTGTTAAATATATCATTATTGCGACTAATCCATTTTGTCGCTAAAACATTTTGGTCGCAAAAAGTGATATTTTCCGACCATATATCTTAGTTGCCAATTGTCACATTCCACGACTAAAAAATTTGGTCGCCAATTATCACATTCCATGACCAAAAAGTGTGGTCACCAATTGTGACATTCCACGACCAAAAATTTTGGTTGTCAATTGTGATATTCTACAACCTCTTAGTTTAGTCGCCAATTGTCACATTCCACGACCAAAATAATTAGCCGCCAATTGTCACATTCCACGACCAAACATGTTTGTCACCAAAAGAAATGTTTGTGCAACTAAAACTTTAGTCGGCAATAGACCTATTCGCGACCAAATCCTTTGGTTGTCAAAATTAATAATTTTAACGACTAATTATTTAGTCGCTAAATGTGCTTGGTGATACACCGACTACTTTATTTAGTCGACAAAAGTATAACTTATCTTTCCCGACTAATCAATTGGTCGCCAAAACTAAAAAAACAAAACCAAATTTTGGTCGCCAACATCCAACAAAATAAACCTGTAATTTATAATAATCCATCCAATTTATTCAATATAATCTGTAATTTGCAAAAATAATTCAAACCAACAAATAAATTGAATCATGAACATTCAACAAAATACATATATCAACCATTTCTGAACCTGTTTAATTAAAGTCAACAACTATTATAAGTTTTCATCCACAAGTAATTCCAAACTACATAATTCATCTAGCATAAAAATATAAAACATAACAAGAACTTGTTATTATGTTTTAAATTTTTATCCATGTACATCAACCCAAAAATATAACTAGTAGTCTACCAAATATTTTCTATATACACCCATCCAAAAATATAACTACTAGTATATCCAAAAATATAACTACTAGTCTACCCTAATATTTTCCATATACATCTATACAAAAATATATAATCTTTCCAAAAATGCAAAAAATGTCAATTTGTCCTGTACAATTTAGCTTTGCGCACGAGTTCATCCATCTGTACCAAAGAAAAAGAGAAATAATGTCAGGTAAAATTGGACAAATAATGAAAAATGTCCATGAAAAGTAAAGGTCACATTAGCATATTAAATGACTATCATTATCAAATTGTAAATAAAACAATAGCATTCTTATGTCTATAGAATAAATTGGATCAGCCACCGATCCAATATAGTGCCACACAGCAAAAACCAACATGGCAACTGAAATTGATCCATATTGTCAATAACTCCTATCTTCCTCAATGAACCTTTCATGTGAATTAAATTTCAATTCAGAACCAACCACAATCAGTACCCCAGCTGTGTGTGCTGCTATGTGATAAAACAGCTTTTCAGAAGCCAGACAGAAAGTTGAGCCTTGGGTCTAAACCAAATAGATCAGCAGCAGCCTTGAAACCAAACAAATAATATGTCCCCAGATGAAGACATAACATACACTCGTGCCAATCATAGTTAGTGACTTTGAGCCCCATGATTACCTTTGTCGGTTTAACTAACGGCAATATCTATTTACACACACACACACACACACACACAAAAAACAGGATTAAAACTTAAAAACTGGGCAAAATAAATCTTAAGAAAACAATTGTGCACTTTTTTTTTCATCGGAAACCACAAAAATATTATATTAATAAAAAAGAAGTGCAAAAGGAGTTCAGAGAACTAGGGGAATACAATGTCCACCGAAAAAACAAAGGAAAATAGAAGAAGTAAAACTATCTAAATACAGATCTCCAATCCTGTAGAAACATTTTATATTATTTAAAAAAAAAACCCTTAAAAGGAGATGCCGAAACCAAATAACAAATTTTATCCCACAATCCCCCTAAATCTTCACTTCTATCTTTAAAAAACTCCTACCTAACCAAACAACCAAAAGAACAGTGCATACCACACAAGTCCAAAAAGCCCTTGCCTTATTATTCGACCCAAAGCCTCTAAAATCAATTGCAAAATGTTTGAACACAAGGAGATACGACCCAATCTGACTCTGCTATCCAAAACACTATCCAGCATAGTGACGAAGTAATAGGGTAATGCAAAAACAAATGGTCAGTGTTTTCCAAAAGAAACTAACTAAATATAAATCAGCAAAAGACTAGATCTATGTTGTGTTAGGCTCCAGGGATCATTAGACATCAGTCTCTCAACTTCACAATTGTGGTTATATATGTGTTACATTAATTTGATATGAGTTTCATATATCTTATAAACCCAACTCTCATGTTTCCAAAAATATTATAATATGAACCCCAAAATTAACTTCGAAAAATAAAATAAGACCCCGTCGTGTCCTGGAGTGTGTTCACCATGTCTCATAAAAGAAATATTAAAAAAAAATGGACAACCCACGTGATGTGTCCCCATCGTGTCCGTGTCCCATCGTGTCCAACACAGCGATGACACCTATTTTGAAGTGTTAGTGCCTCAGAGCTAGTCAATGATGAACCATCTTTATGGTCAACTCTTGAGCTAAATGCCACGTGTTAAATTACTTAATTTTCCTATATCTAAACTCATGATTTTTCAGGTCATATTATCAATGTTTTGTATAGTGGCAACATTGTCTATGTCCTTGTTACATTGCCTTCATGAAATTATTGAATCGCATACACACTCACACGCATGTGCATAATTCTATTACCTTCATATTTATTGAAGATCACAAAATCTTCCGAGTCTTTCTAGATACACACACACGTGTGTGTGTGTGTGTGTGTACATATGTAAGCATATATGAGTCTGCAATGAGACCAACAGATCTAAGCCTAATGCCTCTTGGTTTATGTCGTCCATAAATTAACAGGTTCTACCCTTTATGGCATATGCTGGGCTATATAATTGAAACAGATAGAATGCAGTATTTTGTAAGAAAATGATGAAACTAAATTTAGAAATCCTAAGTTACAGTTTAAAGTTGATATTGTAATAAGAATAAATATATGCATACACACGTGAGTGCATATATCACGTATTCATATATTTATTTATACATGTATATCATATTGGTTGCAATTCTTACTTCTTTTTTTTTTATCAGCAAAGAAAAAGAACTTTATTGATGAAACAGATAACTATTACATCACGAAAGGAAGGAGGAGGATGGGTGCAAAAAACAAAAGCACGAGTTAGTGAGAAACCAACCACAAACATGCAAAACCACCCTACCCCAAAACTACAAACAGATCCCCATCTTCAATAGAAGATTTGAACCAGCAGCAGAAGTGTAACACAGAAAAACCAGCAGCATTCCTCACTTGAAGGCCATAACTTCACCAAGGTTCACAGCAGCCACCGTTCAGACTTGACTTGAACCTTCTACCTCCAATTCTGGTACAAACTACACAGCAATCAGATTAGCAGATTAGCAGATTGCTGAGCTTCAACCTCAGAGTACGGACAATTGCCGCCCAGCAACGCCACAACAGAACCAGATTTGGGCTCCCTTCACCTCAAACAATGCCTAACCTGTTGAAGATTATGCACAATATCATGCACAGTGCAGTTCACACCTGATATCCTACTCTTTGCCCAAAATGCTACCCTTGTCTTCACCAAATCCTCCAAATCAGCAAAATTAGGATGAGCATCATTAAACAAAACATCATTCCTCAACCTCCAAATCGACCACAACAAGACTACAGGCACAATTTTCCACACCTCCACCTCTTTTTTCTTAATTGAAGCACCTATCCACCAATGCAACAAGTCCTCAATAGACCCAGGGATTACCCACCACATATTCCACCACCTTATAATTCGAGACCAGACTCTCCAAACCAATGAGCAGTGCAATAAAACATGACTTGCACTCTCAGATTCCTTTTGGCAGAATACACACAGTGTGCTAGCGTTTGAACCCAGCACCCCCATTCTCTGCAGGAATTCTGATGTTTTCACCCTTCCCTTCTACGCTAACCATCCAAAAAATTGAATTTTGAGAGGAGCTACATTTTGCCACAGCTCAGTTGTTACATGCAGCTTCAGTCCCTTATCTACTTGCATTCATTTCCAAACTGATGCCACTGAAAACTGACCTGATGGATCAATCTCCCACCTCTAACAGTCATCCATAGTTCCCCTGTTTAGAGGAGCTGCACTCAGCCACTGACATAGCCTGTTAGCCTCCACTTCTTCCCATGTACGCAACCCTCTTCTAAATGCCAGGTACCAATCCCCGGTCCTATCCCTACTCAAAGTGTATTGCATCAAAGAGCCTTTCTTTGCGATAGATAAACTAAACAATCTTGAAAGCTTCTCATTGAGCCTACAGCTATTCCACCAAATATCAGTCCAGAAGTGAACTCTTGCTCCATTCCCAACCCTTATCTTTGCGTTCTCCAAATAGAAATCACGCACCTGAGGATAATCCGTTGCGATACTTAGAATACCCTGCCAAATTGGAGATATATTACCTGTTTCACCAACAGCATGCCACCACCCACCACCATATTGCCCATATTTACTTCAGATCACAGCCCTCCACAAGGCTTTGTCTTCAACACCATATCACCACCACCATTTTAGTAATAAACAAACGTTCATCTCACTTAGACTTCTGACCCCTAACCCACCTTGCTTCTTAGGCTTAATAAGCTCCTGCCACCTCACCAAATGCACTTTACTCTTAACCTCACTGCTTCCCCAGAGAAACATAGCCTGCAACTTATCAATTGTCTTCGCTACACCCTTAGGCATCTTAAATATAGAAATATAATAAGACAGTAGACAGGCAACTACTGACTTAATCAAAATCAGACGACCTGCAAAAGGCAATAGCTTCCTCTTTCAAAGAGACAGCCTCAACCTAACTTTATCAACCATTGGCTGCCAAGTGGCCTTCCTCCTAGGATTGGCTCCTAAAGGTAAGCCCAAATGCAAAATAGGCAGCTTCTTACTTTGGCAGTTTAACTCCCCTGCAAAATCCTTCACCTCAGAATCAGAGATGCACACACCACACACTACACTTTTGTGGAAGTTTATCTTTAACCGGACATCACTTCGAAACACCTTAATATAATTTTAATCATTATCAACTCCTGCAAATCTGCCTCGCAGAAAATTATAGTATCATCCGCAAACTGCAAATGTGAGATGCTCATACCAGTGGACCCAACCAAAGCTCCTTCAACCAACCACAACATCTTGGCTCTATTTAGAAGCATATTCAACCCCTCAGCCACCAAATTAAATAGGAAAGGTGAGAGTGGGTCGCCTTATCTTAACCCTCTTTGCGGTGAAAACTCTTCAGTGGGTGACCCATTCACCAAAACTGATATTCTAGATGAGGATAAGCATTCCTTGATCCACCCTACCCATTTCTCTCCAACACCGAAATTAGACATCATTGAAAGCAAGAACTCCCAATTTACCGAATCATACGCCTTCTCGAAATCGAGCTTAAGTAGCACCCCTTTTTGCTTTGTTGATTTCCACCACTCAATGATCTCATTGGCAGTCAAGACTCCATCTAGAATACACCTTCCTCCAATAAATGCTATCTGAACCTCACTAACCAGTCTAGGCAAAACCTTCTTAATTCTCCTAGATAGAACTTTAGCTAGAATTTTGTAGATTGACCCCACCAAACTGATTGGTCTATAATCCACCAAATCTACTGGACTGTCCTTCTTAGGAATCAATGTTATAAATGAACTATTAAGCCCTTTGGCCAACTTACCATTGTTATGGAACTCATGCACTTCTTCTTTGAATCCACAAAACTAGAAAATTCACATAATTAATATTAATGGAGAACAAGATTACCTCCACATAGTAGCTGAAAGCTAACTTGCTTATTAGCAGCATGATCCAAAACAGTGTATACCTGAGCATATGAAATTTATTTTGTTAATAGGACCCCCCCCCCAAAAAAACGTAAAGAAAAAAAAGCAAATTTGCTTTCTCACTTCAGAAGTGCGAACATGCCTTCATTCATTTCTTTTCCAACATACAGCTTTGGCTGCAGTACAATAAACAAGATATAAGATTATACAAAGTGACAATAGCTTCTATAGAAAGTGACAAATGCTAGATGCGCTTGCCTGAGCCCACCACATCATAAGAACAATGATATGCCAGTTTGAACGCTCCAAAAATCTCCGTAAAAATGGAAATAAAAATAGCAAGGCAACCAATATATTCGGTATCAAATATATAGCAACACAGTAGTTATAAAATGACTGGGCCCGCCAATCTCCTGTCCATTGACTGAAGAATTTCACTAGTCCTGTTGGATTCTGCACAGATTTGGAATAAGCTATTGGCAGGACTACAAGCCAAAAAGCTGCAACTACAAATTTCAGGAGGTAACGAAGTATTTGACTAAATCCCAAGCTTCTCCAGGCATACCAACTAAGGATTATATCTAGAGTAGCTGCATAACAGATGGTAGAGAATATTAAATATTACAGAAAAGTCATGCAAACTCAAACAGAATACAGAAGGTGCAAAAGTTATGTTGCATGAACTCAGGTACAAGTATGGGGTGCGGGTACATGCCCAAGTGTTAGATCTTCCTAAACCTAAATCTTAGGATATTGGGATAAGCATCCAAAAGTTGGTTATAGGTATGACGACACGTCTTAAACTCTTGTATATATTGTATACTATATAATATTCTTCAATAAAAAAGGTGTTGTAACCAATTTAGAAATGTACATCCAATTAATGGGATTTAGGAAAAACATGGAATTTATATCTCCCACTCGTGTGAGATAAGCTAAAAAAGTTTCTTCACTAGCAAATGTGGGTGTCTTCTTCAAATATCATATGAAATTAGAGGATTCAAGCACCTAAATTATGTACGGGATGTAGGATCAATCCACTGTTTTGTCTTCTTATTTTGATGAGTGTCCTTGTAGAAATTACAAAGATCTGGCAACAATCCACCATTTTCCTTCACCTGTGATATGCCAAACACCAAAAAGAACTCCTTCATTAATATGGTAACATATTAAATAAGTGTGGATAAAGTTAATAAAATCAACAAAATACATCTCACCGCAATACTCATCGCTGCCGGAAAAGATCGCGACCCACTAGTGTGATTGTAGGGTAGCTTGCTCCTATTATTTTTGCCGGCGTCGTAGCGAGGCTACAAAAATCCACATTGTATGGGTTTATTACATATATAGTTAAGTTAGGTCCTATTACCCCAATAGTGTTGTTAAGTTACATATATTTCCAACTGGACACTCCAGCAGCTTAGGTCCTATTACCCCAATAAAGAAACTCAAGTTCAGGTCTCCTTAACTTGCCTATTAAAGGAAAAATATATTTCCAATTGCCCAATTGTTACTTACTAGGGAGAAGCTTCAATTACTTTGAGGCAATTGAACCCAAGTACACAAATTGATCAAAGGTAGCACATACAACTTGATCTTAATACGAAATTATTGCCAAAGAAATTGAAGCACAAAACCACCAAAGATGTCCTTTATGCAATGGAACACTTTCTTTCTTTTTCTTTTTTTTTTTGGAACACATTGACTGAATAAGAACTGTGATACTGTGCTAAATAGAGATGTCAATAATCTTGAAGAGAGAATACGAATTTTACCTCCATATGGAAACCTAATCATTAGCTCCGTTTTAGCTGCTTTATGCATCAGTTTATAAAGGCTACATTAGAAAAAAGAGAATGACAAAGAAACTTTAAAAACAAAAGAATTCAAGTATAAACTATGACAAAATTGAGATATTGTAGAAATTATTAATTACATGAGAAACATGGCAGTTGTAGAAATTATTTGATGTAAATACAATCTGGAGATATTCTATGTTCTATGTATAGTGCTCACCTTTTAGCATTAGTATTAGTTCACATTATACATCAATGTAATTTCTTTAACTCTTTATAATATATATATATATATATATAAATATACGTGTTTTTAATTAAACTAAACAATACGAACCATTCAGTTCAGTGCCATCCCCTGGGTTCAACAAAACTTTTAATTGCGAAATACAAACAAAAAATGTTTGCACATTTTATTTTTGTTTTGCATAATTTGTTTGCAGTATAAAAATAACTAGAAAGCCAAATAGTACCTTCCCCTCATAATATCCTTATGGCAGGAAATTTGCCAAACTAATTTCCTAAACCCACCAAATACTTTTCAGCAAGAACATCAAAAATATATTTAGACAATATTTTCCTATGGTGTACTTTTTCAGCAAGAACATAACAATGTATGCAAAAATAGGTGTAGATACAAACTCACTAGAGAAAGAGGCTACAAGATCTCGAGTCTCTTGACTCCAATTGAACCCACGAATGGCCTTGTGCACACCCACATAGTCTAGCATCGAAGAAAAAGTTTGTGATGCAGCTGAAGTTCTTTAGCTAGCTGCTAGAGTTGAAAGTGACCATCCGTCAAAAGTAACCTTGATTCTCAACAAGTACAATAGAATTCTGGAAGTCAGCAACCATGATTTAATGGGATAAAAATAGCCCCGTCACCATAAAACCGAGAAAGAAAAACTTGAAAGAACTATATGGGACATGAAACAAATTAACCTGGAGCAAGGTAAGCCTTTGATGTCATCTTTAGTGACAAATAGCCATCTAGAAAAGGAAAAATATAAAAAATAGAAGAATGTAGAAAAGAAAGAGATAGAAGTTTAGAGGCATAGCCAAATGAAATCGAAGAGGAAGAGAAAAAATGCCATGCTCAACAAAAACCACACTCAAATCAAACCAAGTTTAATACTTTCAGAATCACACCCCTATATCTCACTTTCAGAGTCATACTTTCAGAATCACACCCCTATACTTTCAAAGAAAGGAACTAAGAATTTTAAGTAGGATCACACCCCAATATCTCACAGAATTGAACAATCAAAGCTAAATTCAGAATCTAAAAAAAGGTCTACTCAACCACCATACATATAAATCAATAAAGTTGCACAATCAAAATCATCTGATTAAAAAAAATGAACACAAACCCTAGAAGACAAATTGATAATCAAACAAGAAACAAAGTGAGACCAACAATGTCAAAATTTTACACACAGAAAAAATGACACTGAACAATGGAGCACTATTGCTACAACACAAAACATATATATATATATATACATAAACCCTAAAACCATCGTAAAACCCCAAATCAATGACACTGAACAACACAGTCATACAAAATCAACTCACATGTCGCCTATGTAGATGTGGCCTAGAAGATGAATCGTGTAGGGCCATTCGTCCTGGAATGTAATCCCCTGCGTTGAAACCTAGAGCGAGAAAGAGAGAGAGAGAGAGAGTGAGTAAATTAGGGTTTGATAAGAAGAGAGATCAATAATGGAATAGAAGGATGGGTAATGTGTGTGCCTGAAGGATGAGGCCGTCGTAGATATCGACGATCTTGTCGTAGGATTTGGAAGCCATTGCGTCGCTGTGGATCGCTCACAACGGTCAGATCTCGGCCTAGGATTCAAATCTGATTTAGATTTTGACGATCTTCTCGGATCCGAAAGAGGCACCAGTGGAGGAGGAGGAGAAGGAAAAGGATCATCGACGGCGGTGGGTGTTTAGGAGAGAGAGAGAGAGAGAGAGAGAGAGAGAGAGAGAGGCACCAGCGGAGGACGGAGGAGGATCATCGACGGCAATGGGAATCTGCGGCGGTGGCTGTGGCCGTGGCGATCTGTGCTGGTGGTGGTGGTCTGCGGTGAGGTAAGGTTTGGTGGTGAAGGAGAATCTGTGTGAGGTTTGAACAAATGGTTGTAAACAGAGAACAGCGGCGGTGATATATATCCCACTAAAAAAGCATTTCAGTGACTAAATTTGTTTTTTTGTCGCAGAATTAATATATAACGACTAAAATTTGGTCGGCTATTGTCTACCAGTGCATTTAGATACCAAAACGATGTCATTTTGATATCTGCGACTAAATTGTATTAGTTGCTAAAAGATTATACTGTTCCTACCCAAATTTTCACCCCTGACATCATTTTTAGCGACTAATATTTTAAATTGGTCACAAAAAATCACTTTTTTGCAACAAAATTACTTTAGTCGGTAATAATATCAACTTTTAGCTACAAAATGTTTTTTGGTCGGCAAATGTCATTTTTTTGCGACAAAAATTTTTTTAGTCGGCAAAAATGGTCGGCAAATGTGTAAATTCTTGTAGTGACACCCTAATGTGAATCGGTCTCACACTCTTCTTTTTCTCTCATCTGTAGCCTCCCTAATTCCACATTATTAAGGTAGAATCGGAAAAGTAAAATTAAGGGAATGAATTATTATTCTTAAGTTATAATTTAAAATTTCTACAAAACATCATGAACTAATATTTTTTAAAGAAAATAAGCTAAATAAGTTATAATAAGTACTACCAAATAGTGCCTAACCTATCCATTAAAATATTAAGAAAAATGCTAGAGATCTCAAATATTTTATTAATATTTTTACCAAATATCTTATATGGATGCGGAACCCATACCATGTGAGTCACATGTGAATTCCACATCCATATGAGACATTTAATAAAAATGTTAGTAAAACATTTGAAATTTCTAACATTACTCAAATATTAACACAAGAGTGCTAAACTTTACTATCTAAACCAATAGACAAGTACCAAATAAAATTGTGGGCATCGGCCTCCTGCCAGGGAATCCCTTCGCTACAATTGTGCAGACAAGCTTTAGGTAGTAATTCTTGCTTCATGAGCGGAACACAGAAGAAAGTGCTTCTCTATATCGAGACATATAATGCCACTTCCCATCCACTAGAAGAGAGATCAAAAGAAAGAAGCTGGGCCTAAACAAGAAAAAACTTAAGAAATCCCTGGTTGAAGCTCGACGGGTGATTCTATTTGTATCATAATAATAATTTAGTGTGTCCAATTAAAATTTTAAAAATTTATTTTTTATTATACCCTAATGTAAATTTGTTAATACAGACAACACACATTAAATCTTAAACCAATTTTTTTTTTTTTTTCATAATACACCCTAATCACTTATATATATTCTTCATATTCAAATCTCATTATCTTCTTTCCAAAGTTTTACTTATGTTCTATTCATCTTCTTCCTCATTTTAAAACTCAAATCCACCCTATCAAAATTTATCATTATCATCAACATCACTGTTTCTTCTCCTCTTTTTATCTCTCTACAAACCCACAAACCTTCTCTCTCGCTCTCTCTCTCTCTCTCTCTCTCTCTCTCTTCAATCTCCTTCTCCACTTTCTCTTTTTACAAATCCACAACCCATCTCTCTCTTTAATTTGCAATTCGAATGGATTCTCTTAACCACAAATTTCATAAAAATTGATAAATTATCAATGAATCAAACCCAAAACTAGATTGAAAATAACAACTAACACAGTTCATAAGATGGGTAAGTAAGCAAACATTACGTAGAAGAAAAGGGACTGAAGAAAGGGTTTTCCCTTGGAGTCTTGAATGAGAATCTACCAAGAAACTTGGCAACACAATCGCCTTTGAAATCCAAATTATTTTTAGGGGTAATCGTTGACGAACATGATGGAAATGAACATACCCACGTTATCCACAAGAATCATCAGAACCAACCATGAAGTCTACATCGTCATTGTTGAATCTAGGTAGTACAAAGGTGGATAATAGCTTGGTGGGTTTGTATTACCTCTATTCTTTGTACCTACTTATGGTTCTTCATCTTCTTCAGTATTTGCCAATGACAAGAGTGAGGGAATACCGTAACTGAGAAGCGAGGAAGAGAGGAATGGAGTATTTTTTTGAATTGATTTGGTTATTATTAGGATGTGTCACAAGTTATGATTTTATGTTAAACGATAATTTGTGAAAAAATATAGGTGTATTGATAGTAAATTGTTGGATAAATTCGTATTGAATTCTTCAGTTAGAAGTCTTCGGGTCTTTAAAACTTGGCGATGATCTTGTCTATGTAGAACAAAAAATTGGTACTTCAAGTTGCATTACTTAATCGCTTTCCTAAAAAAAATATTGGCACCCACCAATCGATGTGTAGGGGGTTACGGCAAATTTGCCTCAAAGATACCATGAAGCCTGATCTAAGGATCAAATCTACCAGTGTCTGCACTGACGACAGTAGATTACTCTTATTATACGATAGGAAGATCTAAGATGAATCTTGGTAAAAATCAAGGGATAGAGAGAGAGAGAGAGAGAGAGAGAGAGAATGTATGGAAAAAAGTGAGAGAAAAAGTATTTAGATCAACTTTTAAATGTGTTGTCTTGAACAGATCGCTTGAGCAAACTTTTCACTGATCAAGCGGTAAATGCAAGGTCTCAGAAGTTTTGCAATGTAACAGTGAAAATATTGGAAGACTCATTTCTACGCTCAAGAAACCACATTACCGCTCAAGCGGTTCCTCCTGCAAACAAGCAAGATACTAGAAGCCTCACATCTCTGCTCAAACAATAGATTGACCACTCGAGCGGTCACCCAAAATAGATTGTTATAGCGTCATCACGAGTTTGAGGAAGCAACTTGGGAGCGTAAGGCCAAAGTACGCAAGAAATACCTGGATTTATGTGATAATATGTAACGTTTTCTCCTGATTTATTTCCCTTAAGGTATAGAATACCAAATCTAACGTACCCTTCCTATTACATTTTCCTTATGTTTGCTATTAAAAGTTGTCCTATTTGGGATTGTTAGGAATTTGTGATTATCATATTGTTGATGTGGCATTGTGAATTATCGTTATTTCGGAGGCGAAATTCCTTAAAGGAGAGAGATTGTGACAATTCGTCCCCGGTGACCGCTCTAGTGGTGAATAGACTGCTCGAGCAGAGATGAGGTACTCCTAATAGCTTGTTTTGCAGGTCAAGGGACCGCTCGAGTGATCAAATGGTCTCTTGAGCGAAGAAGAGGGGCTCCTCAATAGCTCATTATGTAGGCAGAGATATCATGAGGTTTCATTCACCGCTCGAGCGGTCTACCTGATATCAGCCACTTAAAAGTGACTTTTTAGATCATTTTCTTCACTTCTTTCCTTTATTCTCTTCTCTTTCTCTCTTTAGCTCCGAAAACCCTAGTTACATCTTTCTAGAAATCTCTCATTCCACTTATATTTATAACCCCTTTCTTTACAAAAGTTGGAGTTTGAGTGGAGATAAAGCTTTCTACCGATTGGATTGGGATTTTACGAAGAGTTCTTCAATCATCTAGCTTCTTGGTTTTGATTCTTGAGGTAGGATTACTTTTAACATTGTATCTCTTTGATTTGAAGATGTTTATGTGGTATTGTTATGACATTGATGAAGTGATGAATGTTTGATTTTACACATTAAAGTTTTCTTTCAAAAATGGAATTTCTCTACTTTTTTTCTTAAGATTCCTTTTATTATTCTTAGATTATCGAAATTTTACATGAGAAATGGCCGTAGATATGATAGAGGGGCAAATGCCCTAATATTTGAATTGAGAATTGTGAAATTTGGATGTTCTTGAGATTTTATTTATGATTTTGGGATTTGTCATTTTATATTTATCTTAATGGCTGAAATGGTGAAAAATTACTTTAATCTTCATGAATGTGAAAACACTTGGAAGACTTGGAAAGATTGCTTTGAAGGGGTGGTAAATAGCGTGTAAGTCCGGGTAGGAAGTCGATTTTGAGAAATGGTTGTGTGTTATGTTGGTACCGCGTAGAGAGTTAAGGTGCCTAATTACCCTATTTGAGCTTATTGTCAGAGGAATGTAGAAAAGTGTTTTTGAGTGTCTACTAGTCCTGTCATATGGTAGTCGATAAAAGTGAAAAAATGGATGATTTTGAGTGCCCATTCCCTGCCGTATTAATAGCCGATAAATGTGGGGATATTTTGGCTATAAACCTATATATATGTATGTATTCGGACTCTCCTTAGGGCTTCATGACGTGTTTACCCCCCAGTGTTGAATTGTGAGATTGTGAACGTTATAAATTTATGCATCTTCTCTTCAATAAACTTCATGAATTGAATTAAACATGTTTGGTTGTGATAATGCCATATGAATTTTTGAATAATTAGATACTCTGTTAAAAGTATTTCTATTGAGCATCTAGCTCATTCCTGTCTCACAAATGTTCAAGAATTGATGATGTGCAACCATCTCAATGAGGAGGAGATGGACTATTTTGTTTGTGTTGACGCATGAAGGCTCATGGATGTCTAATGTGGAAGTTCCGAGCATATTTGTTTTAGGACCGTGCGTCTATTTTGTTGTAACAAGGCATTGTGTTGTAACAAGGCATTATGTTGCTTATTCACAAGCCATTAAGGCATCATACTTGTATCCTCTAACTTGTTGAACTAAGTTAATATTGATGTATCTATTAGTTGAACTTGGAACATGTAATTTGAAACTATAGTTCAATGAGAAAGAGGACTTTTGGGTTAATGTAGTTATTTGGTGTGATGAGATTTTGAATTAATCATGTTATGGGTAATATTTTAATTTAAATAATTTGGGGGCATTACACATTTGAAGATTTCTGGCTATCATAGACAAAGTTAGAAGCTGTTTTGTTATAAGTCCATCCGTGTTTTCATTTTTATTTTTTTTGGGGGATTGTAATAGTGATGGAACTTTGGTTTGTAATTAAAATTTGTAACTCTGTAATTATTATTTTCTTATATATAAAAATCATTTTGTGATCCTATACCTATCTCCACGTTACTTATGAGAGCTTGTGTTAATATATCTTAAGATCTATAAAAAAGATAGCTTTGTTATCTAAGGTGGTTAGACTTAGAAGAGAGGCTACATTGACTCCTCTGACATTCTTGGGATCTTCCTTAGTTATTGACCAAACGACTCTTTAGTGACGTTACCTTGACCTCTACTTTTAGAATAGAATTTGAGGCGTCACAATTTGATTAACAGTAAGAAAAACAAAAACTTGCTTAAGAAATTCTTGATCGAAAACTCTAAATGTAATGACCCTCACATTGCCCTAACTGTACTCATATGCATTTTATATGATTTTGCTCTAATTAAGCTTGCATTTCAAATCTTGACTTGTCTTGCATAAGTGTTACTTGAATGCTATGTTCCTTGTTGGTGTGTGTGTGTGTTCCAGCCGAGGTCATCTTGAGCCTAGGTCGCCCCTTTGATACTCTTACACTTACGACCATCTTGGGATTTCTCTGGTTGGCCTTCACCCGCATCCTGACATATTGGCCGAGATATCATTATCTAGGCCGAGGTGTTCATCACCAAGGCCGAGATGTGTACTATCTGGGCCGAGATGTTACCCTTGAACCCAAGTGATCTTGCCCTAGACTAGTACGACCTAGACCGAGGTGTGGCACATCTAGGCCGAGGTGTGGCACAGCTAGGCCAAGTGTTGACCTTTCTAGCCGAGGTCATTGTCCCTTTGCTTGCCGAAGTCTTGTTATTAGCCGATGTCATTACTCGCCGGAGTCCCTTGCCACCTAGCTTGTTGAACACACCTTGTCATAGTCTTGTCTTTTCAATCAGTCACCTTTTCAAGTTGAGCCAACCAACCATTGCCACGTGTCCGAGCTGAGTGTTAAGTCAGCCGGCAGAGAGAGAGATGTATCATTTTGTACCATAGCTTTGTTTTTGAGGAGAGAGAAGCTCTAGGAGAAGAAGGAGGAGTTTTAGAGTGAGAAAGTGGATTGGAAGCTTGATTCTTAGAGTTCAAACCGTTAGATTCTTGGTTTGAGGTTAGAAACTTGATCTACTCTTGTTGTTCTTATTGATCATCTAGCTGCATTGCACGATTGAATCTGTTCTGCATGCCATGCATTGATTCAAAGTTGGTTTTTGAAAGAGAAAGTTAGTGTTCATGAGTTCTTGAAGAAAAGCTTTGTTTGATCCGAAAGCTTCCATTAAAATCCATGCTTTTGTGTTTGTTTTCCCAAAGATTTTCTAGTATGGGTACCCAGGTCCATGTTTTCAAACTTATAGCATGAAATCTCAGATTTTATAATAATAAGTTGTGATCTTTGCATTCATTTCCTCCATACTCTCCATGTTCGTGTTCTTTATGTTCTGAGTAGAGGGAAAACCCAGATTTTCCCGACTTCATTTTCCCTTGCATGTGGCCAACGGGACCTCACCTCGGCAAGGAGGTGTGGAACCTCGGCCAAGACCTGGTTGGTGCCCAGCATGTTTCCCCGAGATGAGAAACAGTGTTTGTTCTGATTTGATTTAGTTTTGGTGAATGCCGAGGTCATTTTGTATGCATGTGAAACTTGTCTAAAAGTGCATTCAATAGACTTGCCATGTGTTTGTAGGACTTGGACTCGCCCTGACCCCGACGTTCGACGAACTATGTGAGTGGTATTTTAATAAAGATATGTTATAAAGCTTTGATAAAAACCTTGTTTTGCTTTGTTCGGATGTTACTAACAAGCATGAATGATTATCCCTATTTTGCGTATCAAATATTGTATCTTGCTTTGATGACATTCTTGGAAGTCCGTATGTGCTAGGGGACTATAAGCATTTGTAGCACAAAGTTTGGAAGTCCGTATGTGCTAGGGGACTATAAGCATTTGTAGCACAAAGTTTGGAAGTCCGTATGTGCTAGGGGACTATAAGCATTTGTAGCACAAAGTTTGGAAGTCCGTATGTGCTAGGGGACTATAAGCATTTGTAGCACAAGTCCTTAGTGTCCGGGGACTATAATGCAACGACACCATTGTTTTGAGATCTCGCTTGTCTTGTCTTGCCTTGCCACTGACGGTTCTACCGCGTGGGTTTGTTTGTCCGAAATTTCATCTCTTGTACTATATTGTTGTTAGTAAGCATCTCTTGGAGCTTTGAAAGATTTTGATAGATGGACTTGATTTATTCCTTGTATTGCTTTGTTAAAAGATCTCGGATATCATTCATGTCAACCCCTTTATTATTTATACCATTCACTGAGTATCCAAACTCACCCTCTCTATATATATGTAGGTGATGAGCAAGACGGCGGCGACGCCTAGATGTCTTTTGCCGATATGTTTTGGATTATGTTTTGCAACATCTTGAAGATCATGCTTCTTAGTTATTCTTCATTGTATTTTGTATTTGATGGCTGAGAAGCCTTTTGGTCAAGATGTATTTTTGTACTTCATTTTGTTGTATTTAAGCTATTGTTAGATGTATGACATTTCATTTAACTTAAGCACTGCTCTCATGGACTACTCAGCTTTTAATTTATTGCTTCCGCATTTGTAAGCCCCATATGTATACTCTGACTCGCGTGTGAATCCTTGCAAGTGGCCTTGGGTAATCCCGGATTACTGGCCATCATGGCACCATTCTACTAGGAGCGGAATGGGGTCATGACTGATTGGTATCAGAGCACGAGTTCCTCACAATACGTTATTCACACACTTTGAGTCCTAAAGAGCATAGGAATTCCCTTAGAAAGATGTTAGGATTGCACCATGTTGCTTGCTACTTGACAATATGTGCATCATCTCGGCATGGCCGCTCGTTGCTTGCATACATACTTAATTGCGCATTTCGTTTTAAAGTCACATTTTGCATACTCATAGCACTATGAGGAGAGGAAGACCACCAGTTGGCCGAGATCAATCAGAAGACCGGTTAGACCGATTTGAAAGATTAGTTGAAGGCTTAACTCGGGAGCTGAAACAAGTGAGACAACAGAATGCTAGTGCTACATCTACCCAGGCCGAACAGACGAATGGCCGACATGCAGTTCCGCCTCCACCTCCTCCAGTACCTCAAGTGCCTCCACAGCCAGCCTTGTATGGGTATGGAACTATGACTTTGATTAAGGAGTTCAAGAAGATGAACCCGCCAAGATTCCAAGGGGGCATAGAGCCGATGAAAGCCGAAGCGTGGGTTTTAGGAATGGAGAAGCTGTTCGAGATCTTTCCCAGCACCGATGCTCAGAAGGTGGCATTGGCCGCATTCACGTTAGACGACGACGCTCGAAGATGGTGGATGATGACCCGAGAAGGAAATCCTGACTTAACTTGGGCCAAATTTTTGGAGCTGTTTTACAACAAGCATTTTCCCCTTAGTGTTCGAGATCGCAAGACCACGGAGTTTTAGACTCTGACACAAGGAAACAAGACAGTGGCAGAATACGACCGTGCTTTCACCGAATTGGCGAGGTATGCGCCTCATATGGTCAGTGATGAATATAGGAAAGCTAGGAAGTTCGAAAGCGGACTGCGTGGACCGATACAGGATAGAGTCAACATGCTCAACATGCCGACTTATGCCGGAGTCTTGGACAAGGCTATCCTTGCAGAAGCTAACTTGAACCGATATCAGAATGTAGGAGAGAATCAGAGAAAGAGACAGAACTATGATAACCGCCGAGTTCCGTTTAACGTTAAGAAGAAGGCGAATGTGGGCAGCACCAGCCACTCGAACCAGGAAGGTAATACTAAGCCGATGTGTACAAGTTGTGGGAAGCCGCATTCCGGGGTTTGCCGTTGGGCGTCAGGCGCCTGTTTTGAATGTGGAGAAATGGGTCATCGTGTGAGAGATTGTCCGAAGTCAAAGATTGATGATGATAAGAAAAACGGGAGCACCTCGGGCTCTGCACAGGGAAGCAACGTCGGAAGGACACAGATGAGGCAGGGCAGGGTTTTCGCGCTAGTGCCAGGAGACACCCAGAATGCTGAGACAGTAGTGTCAGGTATACTCCCAATCTGCTCTCAAGATGCATACATATTGATTGATTCGGGTTCTACGCATTCATTTGTATCTGCTAAGTTTGCCGAGAAGTTGAATAGAGAACAAGAACCCCTTGATTATGTGTTGTGTGTATCTGCTCTATCTGGGAGAACTATGATTGTTACATCTATTTATAGGGCGTGTATTGTTGTGATTGAGGGTGTAGAATTATTAGTCGATTTGATGCCGTTAAACATGACCCACTTTGACGTCATATTAGGAATGGACTGGTTAGTAATGAATCATGCATCTATTAATTGTGTTTCGAAGAATGTCACGTTGAGACCCCCAAACCAAGCCGAGGTTATTTTCCAGGGTAAAGGGGTAGTGTCCCCACCTTACTTGATTTCATCCATTAAGGCCTATAAGCTAATTCAGAAAGGGTGCCATGGCTACTTGTGTAGTATACTGAGTGATCAAAGTGGAAATGTTAACTTAGCTGATATCCCAGTTGTTAATGAATTCCCTGACGTCTTTCCAAATGAATTGCCTGGCCACTTAGTCGATAGAGAAATAGAGTTTACTGTGGACATCATGTCGAGAACACAGCCGATCTCCAAAACACCCTATAGAATGGCCCCAGCCGAACTTAAGGAATTGAAAGTGCAACTACAAGAATTGTTGGATAAGGGTTTTGTTAGGCCGAGCACTTCACCGTGGGGAGCACCAGTCCTGTTTGTTAAGAAAAAGGATGGCACACTTCGTCTTTGCATTGACTACAGAGAACTTAACAAGGTAACCATTAAGAATAAGTACCCGTTGCCTAGGATTGATGATTTGCTAGATCAACTACAAGGAGCACGAGTCTTTTCAAAAATTGATCTTAGGTCGGGCTACCACCAACTCAAGGTTAAAGCTGAGGATGTTGAGAAAACTGCTTTTCGTACAAGGTATGGCCACTACGAATTTCTAGTAATGCCTTTTGGGGTAACTAATGCACCGGCGGCATTCATGGACTTAATGAACAGAGTCTTCAAGCCGTATCTAGATGAATTCGTGGTTGTTTTTATTGACGACATATTGATCTACTCCAAGAGCACAATCGAGCATGAGAGTCATCTAAGACTTGCCCTACAGACCTTGAGGGATAGGAAGTTGTATGCTAAGTTGAGTAAGTGTGAGTTTTGGCTTTCCAGCATTTCATTTTTGGGGCATGTGATTAATGAAGAGGGTATCTCTGTTGATCCCAGCAAGATTGAAGCCATTGTAAATTGGCCGACGCCGACCAACGTGTCCGAGGTTCGTAGTTTTCTGGGTTTGGCAGGTTATTACAGAAAGTTTGTAAAGGACTTCTCAAGGATTGCAGTACCCTTGACACAGTTAACTCAGAAGGGAGTGACATACGAATGGGCCGAAGATAGATAGTCAGCCTTCCAGGAGTTGAAGACGAGGTTAGTTACAGCACCAGTTCTTATACTCCCATCAGGTAATGAGGAATTTCAGATTTATAGTGATGCTTCACATAAGGGTTTGGGTTGTGTATTAATGCAAGGAGGCAAGGTCATAGCATATGCATCTCGCCAGTTAAAACCTCACGAGAAGAATTATCCTACCCATGATCTAGAGCTGGCAGCCGTAGTATTCGCTTTGAAGATCTGGCGTCATTACTTGTATGGAGCTTCTTGCCAAGTTTTCACGGATCACAAGAGTTTGAAGTACTTATTTACTCAGAAGGAACTAAATTTGAGACAGAGAAGATGGCTGGAATTATTGAAGGACTACGACATGCAGATTCAGTACCACCCAGGCAAAGCCAACTTAGTAGCTGATGCATTAAGCAGGAGGTCAATGGGAAGTTTAGTGTGTTTAGCTATGATCTCAACGGAGCCGACTATCATTGAAGAAGTAAAAGCAAGGCAAATGGAAGATAAATTCCTGAAGAAAGTAGCCGACGAGATTATCACCAGGCCGAGGTCAGGTTACACTTTTGAGAATGGAGTGCTTAAGTTTGAAGGAAGATTGTGCGTGGCCGACGTCCCTGAGTTGAAAGGGAAGATTTTGCAAGGATCTCATGGTTCCAGAATTGCTGTTCATCCAGGAAACACTAAGATGTATCAAGATGTGAAGCAGACCTTTTGGTGGCCGAACATGAAGAGAGAAATAGCCGAGTTCGTATCCCAATGCTTGCAATGTCAACAAGTAAAAGCAGAACATCAAAGACCAGCAGGACTTCTTCAACCTTTGCTGATTCCTGAATGGAAATGGGAACATATCTCCATGGATTTTGTGATTGGTTTGCCGAGGACGCAGAGGGGAATGGATTCGATTTGGGTCATAATTGACAGACTAACCAAGTCATCACACTTCTTGCCGGTTCAGACTACATTCAATGTTGAGCGACTAGCTGTACTGTATGTGAATGAGATTGTGAGACTTCATGGAGTGCCGATGTCCATTGTGTCAGACCGAGATCCGAAGTTTGTTTCCAGATTTTGGCAGAGCCTACAAAAAGCCTTGGGAACCGAGTTGAAATTTAGTACAGCTTTTCACCCCCAAACCGATGGGCAAACAGAGCGAACGATTCAGACTCTTGAAGATATGCTTAGACTATGTGTGTTAGATTTCGAGGGAAGTTGGGAAGCACACCTACCGTTGGTAGAATTCGCTTACAATAACAGTTATCAAACTAGCATTGGCATGGCGCCGTACGAAGCTTTGTATGGAAGGAAGTGTAGATCGCCGATATGTTGGACTGAAGTGGGAGATAAAGCTTTGGTTGGACCCGAACTAGTTGAGATTACGACCGAGAAGATCAAGCTCATTCGACAGAGGATCAGAACTGCCCAGAGTCGGCAGAAAAGTTATGCCGATCAGAGAAGAAGAGAGTTGGAATTTGAAGTTGGGGACCATGTATTCTTGAAGGTTTCGCCAGAGAAAGGAGTCTTCAGATTTGGGAAGAAAGGTAAGTTAACACCTCGTTACATCGGGCCGTTTGAGATTCTTGAGAAGGTTAATACAGCTGCCTACCGACTTGCTTTACCACCTGAACTAAGTCAAGTTCACAATGTGTTCCACATTTCGATGCTGAGGAAGTATATTCGGGATCCCCTGCACGTGATCGATCGTTTCGGGATTGTGGTTGATGAAAATTGGAGTTATGAAGAGAGGCCGATACGTATTATCGATAGGCAAGTAAGACAATTGAGAAATAGGGCAATACCGATGGTGAAGGTTGAGTGGAAGGAACATTACGACAAGGATGCTACATGGGAAATGGAAACAGAAATGAAAGATCAATACCCGGAATTATTTTGAATCAAGGTAACTCAAGTTTGGGGACCAAACTTCTTTAAGGGGGGTAGGATGTAATGACCCTCACACTGCCCTAACTGTACTCATATGCATTTTATATGATTTTGCTCTAATTAAGCTTGCATTTCAAATCTTGACTTGTCTTGCATAAGTGTTACTTGAATGCTATGTTCCTTGTTGGCGTGTGTGTGTGTTCCAGCCGAGGTCATCTTGAGCCTAGGTCGCCCCTTTGATACTCTTACACTTACGACCATCTTGGGATTTCTCTGGTTGGCCTTCACCCGCATCCTGACATATTGGCCGAGATATCATTATCTAGGCCGAGGTGTTCATCACCAAGGCCGAGATGTGTACTATCTGGGCCGAGATGTTACCCTTGAACCCAAGTGATCTTGCCCTAGACTAGTACGACCTAGACCGAGGTGTGGCACATCTAGGCCGAGGTGTGGCACAGCTAGGCCAAGTGTTGACCTTTCTAGCCGAGGTCATTGTCCCTTTGCTTGCCGAAGTCTTGTTATTAGCCGATGTCATTACTCGCCGGAGTCCCTTGCCACCTAGCTTGTTGAACACACCTTGTCATAGTCTTGTCTTTTCAATCAGTCACCTTTTCAAGTTGAGCCAACCAACCATTGCCACGTGTCCGAGCTGAGTGTTAAGTCAGCCGGCAAAGAGAGAGATGTATCATTTTGTACCATAGCTTTGTTTTTGAGGAGAGAGAAGCTCTAGGAGAAGAAGGAGGAGTTTTAGAGTGAGAAAGTGGATTGGAAGCTTGATTCTTAGAGTTCAAACCGTTAGATTCTTGGTTTGAGGTTAGAAACTTGATCTACTCTTGTTGTTCTTATTGATCATCTAGCTGCATTGCACGATTGAATCTGTTCTGCATGCCATGCATTGATTCAAAGTTGGTTTTTGAAAGAGAAAGTTAGTGTTCATGAGTTCTTGAAGAAAAGCTTTGTTTGATCCGAAAGCTTCCATTAAAATCTATGCTTTTGTGTTTGTTTTCCCAAAGATCTTCTAGTATGGGTACCCAGGTCCATGTTTTCAAACTTATAGCATGAAATCTCAGATTTTATAATAATAAGTTGTGATCTTTGCATTCATTTCCTCCATACTCTCCATGTTCGTGTTCTTTATGTTCTGAGTAGAGGGAAAACCCAGATTTTCCCGACTTCATTTTCCCTTGCATGTGGCCAACGGGACCTCACCTCGGCAAGGAGGTGTGGAACCTCGGCCAAGACCTGGTTGGTGCCCAGCATGTTTCCCCGAGATGAGAAACAGTGTTTGTTCTGATTTGATTTAGTTTTGGTGAATGCCGAGGTCATTTTGTATGCATGTGAAACTTGTCTAAAAGTGCATTCAATAGACTTGCCATGTGTTTGTAGGACTTGGACTCGCCCTGACCCCGACGTTCGACGAACTATGTGAGTGGTATTTTAATAAAGATATGTTATAAAGCTTTGATAAAAACCTTGTTTTGCTTTGTTCGGATGTTACTTACAAGCATGAATGATTATCCCTATTTTGCGTATCAAATATTGTATCTTGCTTTGATGACATTCTTGGAAGTCCGTATGTGCTAGGGGACTATAAGCATTTGTAGCACAAAGTTTGGAAGTCCGTATGTGCTAGGGGACTATAAGCATTTGTAGCACAAAGTTTGGAAGTCCGTATGTGCCAGGGGACTATAAGCATTTGTAGCACAAGTCCTTAGTGTCCGGGGACTATAATGCAACGACACCATTGTTTTGAGATCTCGCTTGTCTTGTCTTGCCTTGCCACTGACGGTTCTACCGCGTGGGTTTGTTTGTCCGAAATGTCATCTCTTGTACTATATTGTTGTTAGTAAGCATCTCTTGAAGCTTTGAAAGATTTTGATAGATGGACTTGATTTATTCCTTGTATTGCTTTGTTAAAAGATCTCGGATATCATTCATGTCAACCCCTTTATTATTTATACCATTCACTGAGTATCCAAGCTCACCCTCTCTATATATATGTAGGTGATGAGCAAGACGGCGGCGACGCCTAGATGTCTTTTGCCGATATGTTTTGCCGATGTGTTTTGGATTATGTTTTGCAACATCTTGAAGATCATGCTTCTTAGTTATTCTTCATTGTATTTTGTATTTGATGGCTGAGAAGCCTTTTGGTCAAGATGTATTTTTGTACTTCATTTTGTTGTATTTAAGCTATTGTTAGATGTATGACATTTCATTTAACTTAAGCACTGCTCTCATGGACTACTCAGCTTTTAATTTATTGCTTCCGCATTTGTAAGCCCCATATGTATACTCTGACTCACGTGTGAATCCTTGCAAGTGGCCTTGGGTAATCCCGGATTACTGGCCATCATGGCACCATTCTACTAGGGGCGGAATGGGGTCGTGACACTAAATCAAGATGGAGAGAGAGAGAGAGAGAGAGAGAATTACATAAATGCTTTTAGGATTTTGGATGGATAGAAATGGCTGATTTCACAATCTATTTATAGGCCTTGTTGCATCTGATCAAATGGTTATATCCCTTGATCACATCTGATCAGATCTGATCGTTGGATTGACGATCTATGGTGCAGATCAATCTCACACCGAATAGATGCCTTAACTAATCACACCTGATCACGAGTTGGTGCCATCTCACCCATACGATCGCGCATATCTCCAATTAACGACTATGATCAAACATCGCTTTAGATCGGACACGTAGTTGTTCGATCAGTTGGTTAACTCATCGCCAACGGACGCCACATCATGGTTATGTGGAGCTGACTATTTTTAACGCACTACAACAAAAGTAACCTATGGTGACGAAAAGTAGTGAAGAAAATAAATTTTGTCACTAAATAAGAATAATCCGTGACGAATTATAAAATTTTGTCACGTATAATAAAAAAATAAAAATAATAGGTGACGAAATTTATTTTTGTCAACAAATACTTCTTTTTAGGTGAGGAAAAATTAAGTTTTGTCACCGAAGGTTTTCCTACTAATATTTTTTGAGTGGCGCCAAAATTTTAGACTTTTGGTGAGAAAAAAATTTATCACCAATTATAAAATTATTAGCGAGGAATACATTTTCGTCACCAATAATTTTGTATATATATATATTTTTTTTTTGAGAAATTTGATTTTAAATGTTTTAAGACCATTTGGTGAGAAATATATTTTTGTCACTAATAATTTTTAATATTTTGAGACATTTTAGTGAGGAAATTATTTTGTCACCAATTTTGGAGGAAAAATTTTAACATATTGGGTGGTAATGGAAAAAATATACTGACTTTTTTCCCCCTTTTATTTTTGTTTATCAATTTTTCTCTCCCCTTTCTCTCTCTCTCAAAACAAAAACACAAGTTAATTAACTCTCTAAACCTATGGTGAGGAAAAGTAGTGAAAAAAATATTTCGTCACTAAATAAGAATAATCCGTAACGAATCATAAAATTTTGTCACATATAATAAAAAGTAAAAATAATAGGTAACGAAATTTAATAAATACTTATTTTTAGGTGAAGAAAAATTAAATTTCGTCACCAAAAATTTTCCCTCTAATTTTTTTTGGGTGACATCAAAATTTTGAGATTTTTAGTAAGAAAAAAAGTTGTCACCAATTATAAAATTATCAATGAGGAAAATATTTTTGTCATCAATAATTTTAGATATTTTTTAAAAAATTAATTTTAAATATTTTAAAACTATTTAATAAGAAATATATTTTTATGGTCAATAATTTTAATATTTTAAAATTTTTAATGATAAAATTATTTTATCACTAACCAATCTTGAAGGGGGGAACTTTGAAATTTGATGGTAATGAAAAAGAGGAACCCTAGAAATGGCAACAAAAATCATACCCAATGGTTACCCATGGATACCCTACCCGAAATACGTGGGTTTCCCTATTTTTCTATCCATCGGGTCAGTCGGTGATCTAATTTTAATTATCCATCGGGGAATGGGTCGGGAAATGGATACTGCTCATTTCTCCATATGTTTTGACACAGCTTCGGATTTCTCACTTCCACTTCACATACTGCTCATTTGATTTCTCACTCTCTCTCACTCCCACTCCCACTCCCACTCCAGATCAGAGTTCCAGCGTGGTGAGTTCTATCGTTCTCCGGCGGTCTCGTTGGCGCTTAACACAGTTCTCCAGATTGGTGAGTTCTATCACTCGTTTCTCTCTCTCTCTCTCTCTCTCTCTCTCTCTCTTGTTCTCTGGCTATTCACGACCCCTCTTACAACGACGTGTGTTCGGGGACTACGAACCACTCGGAGGTCGTTAGGGTTCAGTATGATCCCAAGGAGTGTAGCTATGAGATCTTGCTTGTTGTGTTCTGGTCCAGGCATGACCCTACCACGCTTAATCGTCAGGTGGCTTTGTTGAATTTTGTGGTTTTGGTTGTTTAATTTTAATGGGTTTTGGTTAATTTTGATGGGTTTTGATTGATTTGCTATCTAATTGAATTGGTACTTAGCTTCTTGTGGCTTGTAAACAAAAGGGCTTTATCAGGTTTTGCTAATTGTTAGAATAGTAATTAGTCATTTAATTTATAGGTAGATGCTTGAATTTTGAGGGCTTTCAATTTTTAATCTTTGGGTTTGATTTTTTGATGGGTTTTTTTTTTTTTTTTTTCCATCTTAAGAGGCGTTTTTTTTCATGGCTTTTACTTTGATTTTCAACTGATGTAGCACAAAAATCTATATGTATATACCTGTATATATATACAGGTTTCCTACCCCTTTTCTTTGGAGTTGAATCTGGTTCTGTTTCCAGATTCACTGCCTTTGTAGAGTCCAAATAATCAGAATGGGTATTGCTCCTTGCATCTATACTTTTGCCATCATCTTTTTCATTAATAAAATGGCCATTACTACATGGACAAAGCAATAACAATTACAACTACAAAGTTCTACATGGCTGAGACAGTTCATCCCAATCTTTAATATCAGACAAGTTGTCCTCATCTTTCCAGAAGCATGTCATTTTCATTTTCTTTCATTGTCTTTTGTTCAAAGAGATCCTTTTTTACTGCAGATTTTAGATCATAATGAGAGTTGGGAGGGTATTTTTTTCCCAAGATTGTAGACATGTAATTGATTTAGCCACATTCTCATTCAGTTATTTTTTTATTTTTATTTTTTTTTTTGTTAAAGCTCTTTTGCTATGTTAGGTTTAAACACTATCAGGAACATAGTTTTCAATTGAGACACTAATATTCAGAATTCCAGTATCTGTATGGCTGATTCGGAGGTACTTGCATTGGATAACACTGTGCCTGATGGTTGTATCAACTATTTTTGAGACATTTAGAACTTGTTCCATTAACATATGAACCCCTTCTCAAAATGTAATAAACAGCAGCTCAGCATTAGTGACGTACTGTTACTATTATCATTAGAACAAGGGTTTGTAATTTATTTTGAAGAGTTCATTAGTAAATGACTAACCAATCAAACATGGCCAAAATGTGAGGGAGACATTATATTTATCATCACTTATCTGGTATAGAATGAGAATTACTATTACTATTATCTTTCCTTCATTTGTCTTTGTGAAATGTCTTTGCTTAATTCTAATTTTTCTGGTACACCAAGTCAGATTTGAGTTGGAACATTTAGATGGCATCACTGATTTGATCTAGTTAAGATGAATGATAGAGGATGTGTTTTTTACCTTAACTTAAATGAGGTATATTTTTTGGAATTTTTTTTCTGATGTTTAGAACTTGAATATGAAAATGTCTTTATGTTCCGTTCAGTCATTTTGTTAGTAGGAGAATCTCTTGCACTGTGAGCATGATTTTATCTATTTTTGGTTTTTATAATTCTGGGTTTTTATATACTATAATTAAAAAATAATCCTAACCGTACATTACCTTACCGTATGAGAGTGTGAGAAGAGAGATAATGAGTTAAATACATAGTGAGACTGGAAGTGGAGAGATAAAAAAGGGAGAGACTTGATGGTTAGTGATATAATTCCATCTATCAATCAAGTTACATGTTCATCTTAAGTGGTTTGAAAAGAAAAAAAAGAAATCAGACAATGAATTAATATATTTTTTTGGACTTTTTTGGGAAAACAAAATGTGACGGAGCTTCAAAAACATGCTTCACCACCAGGGGGGTAAATGCCACGACTGGGGTTTTAGCCACATTTCATAAAGGATTTCCTTCTTGTAATGTTTGATGAGTAATTTTCTTTGCTTGCCTAAATAATATGTTTGTAGTCTGTACTCTGTACTCTGTAACACATAGTAATTTGCTAGTCTTAAATTTGTGAATTTGTTGATATCTTACTATCACAAGGTAAGATTCTAGGAAGTGGGATTCACCCTATATTGGTTTGCCTGAAACTGCTTTTGTGAATTAGTCTGTGTGGGCAGGTGATGTGTACAAAATACTGTCAAGAAAGAAAAGAATTGGTCCAAGCATTGCACAAGGATATAAAACTCTCTGATCTTCCCAAGATAACTTAGGTTTTTGTTATCTCTTATTTTGTCTGTCACCATATTATTTAGCTTCTGCTTTGTTTCTCAGTTACTAGTTTGATTGGCTCGCTAATAGCGTAATTTCTCCATGATGTAGCCCATGTTAATAATCTGGGGAAATCAAGATCAGATATTTCCACTGGAATTGGTGCACAGATTAAAAAGGTCAATACAAAGAATTTTATAATTTTAGTAACATTTTTTAGATGTAAGGTTTTGTATTTTGGCCCTCTCTGGTTTCCAAGAGGTTGGAGGAAAAGAAAATGACAGCTTGTAACCTTTTTTATTTGCAAGATTTCTCGAGTTTTAATATCATTTGTCTTCTTGGCAACCAAGTGGGGCTTTTCTAATGTTTTGAATTGCTTTAAAGCCTGAGGCTTGATTCATTTTCATTGAATCATGTTCTGTTATTTTTTCAGCCATCTGGGTATTGACACACACTAGTGATAATAAAGAATGCAGGTCATGCAATCAATGTAGAGAAGTCGCAAGAGATGTTCAAACATTTGAAGTCATTCCTTGTCGATTCTTCCTCCTAAACTCGAAAGCAATGGCAACAACGGCAAGACAGACTAAAGGATTCAGGAAAAAAGGAAATTCGAATCAGGAGCTGTTCTGACCATCCTCATGTGGGTTATACAGAATGTTTCTGACAACACAAGTTATTTAGAGGTTTGAAAGTTTTCATTCCATATTTTTAAAAAGATATATATTTTATACAGTAAACAGTGCATATAAAATGAGTCTCACTGGACCTGTGCAAGCATGGTAAATTACTGACTTGAATTTAGGTTTGATGACTGTTGCAGAGGCTCTTTAACTATTAGTTGGATAATGAACTATTCGCCTTAATATCATTGCAGAACCTGGCTCCAGCCATTGCAGGCACCAAAAGAATCTAAAACAGTTGAGAGTTTGGGAAATAAGAGGATTAATGTTAGTGGATCAAGTAGTTCCAGCAGTTCTAGCAGTGACTCTGGTTCTTCTTTAAGTGGTAAATGTTGTCTGTTTTAGTTATTATGCAGTATTTGTATATCTATATTCACCATAATTCGACTGCCCTTTAAGGGTTTCTGTTTGATTGTGAAATACATTTATTAATTGAATCTCATACACTACTTACAGATTCCGGCAGTGATAGTTCCGCTGCATATGGATCAGATGCAGGGCGGTTACCTAGGAATTGAGTGGATTCTGAATAGGAGATAGCTGCACTGCTATGTTGGGTACAAAAATAAAGAGAGAGCGAGAGAGAGAGAGAGAGAGAGAGAGAGAGAGAGAGAGAGAGAGAGAGAGAGAGTAGGTACATGCACCAAATATCCAATAGATGCTCATATAGAAGAGGGTCAAAGATGTTCTCATTAAGTTTATTTGTGAGAAAACTCTTAAGATGTGCTCTGTATGTAGCTCTATTTCAAGAGGGATGGAGAACAAAATTCATAAACTTGACACCAAAATATTTTCTCACAAGTCTTGTTCAGTGACATCTAATTAATGCCAATGTGTTTTTATCCATTGCAGATGAAAGCTTTGGCAAAAGCACAGGATATTAACAATTCGAACAATGAACTCCTTATCCATAATATTATTGGTTGCATTCCATCTCCAGGTATGATTATTTTATCATGTCTCAGTGGTACTGGACAGTAGTGAAAAGGTCAAAAATTTAAACGTCGAAATGCTTAGTATTAGTAGATTATGTACAGGACATCAAGGTCGATCAGTTAACAAGAATGGCTTAAGTTCTTAGATCGAGAGTCATTTATCTATCATAGATAGTGAATGCTGTAGTTTCTGTGATTTTTTTGCTGAGTTCTTGAATAAGTTGTAAATTTTCTCACGCTTCAATGATTTTTTTCCCCCTTCTTTTGTACTTTCCTAAGCAGCTTTCTACTGTGTTCAGATTGATGCTAGTCATAACACTTCAGTTCCTGGCTATTTTGTGAAAAATTGATATAGTTTTCCTTTTCTGCCAGCTCTCTTGAAATACAAGAGCAAAATGAGGAAATTCAGTCACAAAAAGAAGAAATTACAACACAAAAACATGAAATTCAAGCACAAAAAGACGAAGTTAGAGGAGGAGGTATCCCATGAACTCATAGATTGCCTTTTTGGTAAGTCTCGCTTGTTTTATCTTTTTATTTTTCTCATGTTGGTTAGTATATACTAATTAAGGCACAGTAGTTTGACTAATTAATAACTAAGATTTAACAAGTTTCAAGATTTATTTAATGAAAATAGATTCATTAGTTACTTCTTACATAGCATGACCCTAGTGAAAATACACACTAACCAAAGTAGAGACAAAACTATGTGTTTACTTTTTTGTGTATTTTTTCTAGGCAGTGTTGGAGTTACTCTAAGTTAGTGATGTGATTAATAGGACCTTGCCATGTAGAAAGGACCTTCTGGTTGTTAAGCTAGATTGATTGTGTACACAATTTGTATTTACATGGATAGAGCTATTATTTGCTAGCCATTGATGTCTCTGTAACCCAGCTTTTGATGTCTCTCTAATCTAGCTTTTGATGTCTCTGTGGATAATTTTCACTTAAGAACCTTTATAGAGATATGCAAGCCCCTTTGCCATTCCCAATATGATGTCGAACTACTACTTCCAGCTTAGAATTTGAGTCTTGTTCTTATCTGCATGGAATAAAAGAGTGTCGCCACTTAAAGATACAATTGAAAGAAGGTGCAAGGATATCTCAGATTTTGCTTTATATGCTTTTGTCAATTATAATATAGCCACACCAAAAAAAAAAAAAAAGTTACAAGTTTTGGGTCATAGTAATGTGAAACTCCATCAGGGAGTAGGATTAATCTCACATAGACAAGTTGATGGTAAAAGTAGTATTAGTTAAGAGTTTTTTGGAAACTCTTAAAACATATAAGTATGTTTGCCTAGTTTTTTGGAAAGCATGTTTGCGTGGTTTGTTATGTGATATGATTACATGAATACATTTGTAATTGCAATTTTGAGTGAATTCAGTGATCCTTTAATTTGTGTAGTAATGCAAGTTACACAATTAACTTCAATTACACAAATCTAATGATACATGGGTTCTTCTAAATATATGAAGAAATGTAAAAATGTGTATTGCTCCCATTTTATTGCAAAAATATGAAAATAAGAAAAAAATTAAAAAAATTTAGTATTTTATCTTTAGCCAAAAGCAGCCAAAATTAAAAACCAAAGTAAGAGCCAAAAAAACATGAGCGTGTTTATAAATAAAAAATAAAAAATCACAATGATTCCTTATCAAAGAAGATTTGATTAAGGCTTTTGTTGGGTACAAATTCATAAACAAGGCGGTCTGGACCTTCAATGGTACAACCCAAAAGTCTTACAAGGTTTTTGTGTTGAATTCCACAGATCAAATTTACCTCATTGAAGAAGTCATCGACCCATTGTCATGAATCAAATGTATCTCAATGCTACATTATATTTTCAAGCTATTAAATATATTCTGACATTAGTGATAGTGATATATGGTATTCCTGCAATCTTTTGGCATCTTCTGTTATCCGTGTTGCTTTATCATCAAGAATCACCTCAACTCTTTGAAGTTTTGGATTGTTATATGCATTTCTACTAAATTGATTTATAAAATAAAATTATTTATATGAGTTTAGAGGTAATTCATAATATATTAACGTTTTCCTTGTTTATTTTTTTTGCAGATTGGTTTTTGATGACATTATTAGAAGCATATATACTTGCAAATCAAGATCAAAGTGTTGAATTTTTTTTCCTGAACTGATACTTAGTTCTAGTTTTGAACCTAGTTGAGTGTTATTTTTTTTGGTAGACTCCACGTTAGTTCATTTTGGAATTTGTTATGATGGTTTTTTTTATTGTACTTAATGGATTATTATTAAATTTGTTTGATGGATATATTTTCATTTATGATATAAATTGTTTAGTGAATTGTTTTGTGGAGTGGTGTATAATAGCTAGTAGATTTCTTAGTACATTTAAAAGATTATTGGGATATGTGTAGGGATATTTGTGAAATAATAATTTAAATTGAAATACAAAATATGGAACAAGTTCAGTGACAAATTTTTTTCGTCATTTGTACTTGTTATTATGACAAAGTGACTATTTGTCACTAATAAACATTTTTTGTGACAATTTATTGTAATTTATATATGAAACATTTCATTGATTTTGTTGTTTGGTGACTAAAAATTTAGTCACGTATATATATATATATATTTGTGACGAAATATATTTCGTCACCCATGTATGACTTTTGGAGACGAAAAATTTCGTCATCTTTACATCTTATTGTGACGAAATTATTTCCTCATCAATGATCAACATGTGTGACAAATTTATTCGTCAACTAAAGTTATAAATATGGTACTGAATAACTATTTGGTGACGAAAATGAGAATTTTTGGCGATAAAATGTTGTTATATTGGTGACAAAAAATTTCGTCATTGAAGTAAATTCATTGGTGACGAAATTGTTTTTCGTCACGATGGTTTTTAGTGACAAACATTCAATGACGAAACAGGTGACGAAAATATTTCCTCACAAATATCTATAGTGACGAAATTACCTCTTTGGAGACAAAAAAATTTCGTCATTCAAGACTCAACTTGTTGTAGTGACGTCACCCATGCCACGTTGGATCCATGTTATCGTTCTAACCTGTCCGATGCGTTCATGTAAAGTGCAAAGTGCGCCATCAAACGCTACACAGCCCACGTCTTGCATGGGTGCGCGTGTGCGTGTGGTGCGAAGCACCATCCTTGCAGTGTGAGTACATGCACACTAGCATTGATTCCAAAATTCCATATTCAAAGGAATATTCCATGTAGTATTTTATTAAGTATTCCATGTTTTCTTCTCTTTCCAATGTATGACAAAGTTTCCAAGCTTATTTCAAGCTTTTCAAATAAAAATAAGGAAGGCTTTGAAAATACTCAAAAACTACACTATAAATTTTGAAAATCATTTTGAAAATTCTTCAACATAAATTATAACCGTAAATAATTTAATAAAGGACTAAGAAATTAAGTATACTAAACAATGTTTTGGGTGCAAATAGAATCACCCAAGCTCAACTCGACATGACCCAACATTGCGCATAAAAGTACAATCCTAAGTTTGGCCCTAAAATCACATTATATTCTCTAGCCCACTCAATAAATACATGTATTAGATAAAAATAAATTTAATAAAATAAAATATATTTATAGTTTTTTTAGATGGTTATATTTTTTTAGTTAAGTGAACAAAATTTAATTAATTTTCATTATATCCTTAAATTTAAAGTTCAGCAGGTGTATTTTTCCTTTTCATTGTATTTCTTTATTTGAAAGAAAATAAAACTAAGTAAATTAGTTTATATTTATATAATATATACTCCATCCGTCTCAAAATAATCGTCTCTTTTAGGGAATTCAACTTCTTTTGGTAGTACAATTATTGCACTTTAAAAAAAAAATTCTAAAATTACCTTTTGATAGTACATTTTTTTAAAAATATCAATTGTTAAAATTGTATTTTTTTATATTGTTAATGAATTTAAAATAATGACAAAATAACAAATTCATATGATTTTAATTCTTGATTTTTTAAAAAAAAAAAATTAATATTTAGAGATAATAAAAAATTAATATTCTAAAACCAAAGAAATAGTATAAGATATATAGCCTCTATTTGGGAAGTTGAGGTTGGGGCTTTTTTGGCTAAAATAATCACACACAAAAATAAAATAGGATTTTTAACTCAATAAGATAAAATATCACATCTAACTCATAATTATTACATTATTTCTCTCATAAAAAGTTAAAAAAGTCAAAAAATCCTTTCAAAATGAGACTTTTTAACCCTAGACTAAAATAGTCAAAAAGTCAACCTACTTCCTAAATGAACCCATTATATAGTACTAACTAGGCAGGCCAATCACCCCACCATTTTTTAGGAAAAAAGTTTGGAACTTCCAATTTGGGGACTCCCCTAACTCCTAAATATGTGTAATTGGTCCATGTGTATTTTTATTTTTTTTCTCACTATCACATAGAATGAGAAAGCAACTTTGATTGGTAGCTCGAATTTTCCTCCCCCGAATCCCCCTAATTTCCATTTTAAGTAAACTGTTTTTTTTTTTTTTTTTTTCACATGCCTTGCTTTTTTTTTTTTTTACCCAAAAAGGCATTTTCGGGGGATTCGGGGGCACCCCCCTCGAGCTCCCCCGCTTTTCCCAATGAGAAAGGGATTAGAATTTTTTGTGAGGCTCTCAATCGTTATTTATTTATTTTTTTGGATAACATTGAGAGTGGCTTTTGATGGCTTGACCGAGATGTGGAAAAAATTTAGTGTGAAATGATGATTTTAAAAAGCTGATCCTGACAGAAGAATCATCAGCTAAAGAATATTCTCTGTCTCAACTTAGAATGAATATGTTTGAGGAGATCCAGGTAAAAGCGAGATTGTCCGCGTTAGGCCAGTGTAAAATATTGTTTAATTTGTTAAAATTGTATCGATTCGTGTTTATTTGTACCGCTCTAATCGTTAATCGTAATTTAAATTTTAAAATTTATAATTTGCCAACCGACCCGCTCCGCTCCTCTTCGCTTCGCTATAGTTTTAATACATATATATTTTTTTAACCTTCAATGAAATATTAATGTAAAAATGTGTGTGAGAGAGATATAAGATATGAAATTTATTACAAATTAGTGGTTATATATATGAAACATATTATGTAAAATTATTTTATGTTATATATCTAAAAAATATTATACAAATTAACGTTATATATTATGCAAATGTATGATAATTAGTTAGAATATTCTTCAGTCTGTCAATCCGTCAAAAACCGCCCAAACCGTAATTTATCAATCCGCCAAACCGCTAATCCGCCATTCGATTTATAAATTTACTCTCAAATCGTCCAAACCACGCCGCGCACACTTCTAGTCCGCATGTTTGGTACACAACTGCCAATCAATAGCTACCAACCATGCAGTACAAATTATTATTGTGCACTCATTTGGAAAGTTGGGTTGGATGGATTTGGGTTTAAAATAGTTTAAAAAAATAAAATAAAATAATTTTTTTAATTTCATATTAAAAAATATCATAATAAAATTATAATAATTATTTTTTTAATAAAAATTAAAAGTAAAAAAATTCATTCCAAGTGAGATTTTTTAATCTCAAATTAAAATAGTCAAGAGATTGAAAATTTAAAAAGCCAACTCACTATACGTCTAGTTATTGTCTCATATTTTTTTGGAAAAATTTTGGGATCCTAGAATTAGGGACTCAAATTTGACTAGTGAAAATTAAATTGATAAAGTGTAAGATCACAAATAAAATAAATTTGAATCATTAATTATTATTTCTAAATAAATTTTAAATAGATAATTTTAAATTTGTAATATTGCGAATGGTTTTGAGAAGATCCAAGTAAAAGCGAGAATGACCGCATGTTTGGTAGACCACTGCCAATCAACCACTAACAAACCACCACCGTAATGAAAGAAAAGGAGAAATTAGAAAAAAAATAAAAAATTCCTTTAAAGTCTCACCCTTATATCAAAATAAATCATAAATTTTTAATTTTTAATTTTATCAATTTAAATTCTAAAATTTTAATTTGTTTTAAATTTAAATTATTTATCTAATTTTATTAAATAAAATCAACTAAAAAAAATAATATTTTAATCATTACACTCAACAAAAATGATATTTTAGACATTTTATGTATATTTACATTTAGTTTAATAATTAAAATATTTTTTTATTGATTTTACTTAATAAAAATGAATGAATAATTTAAATTGAAAATAAATTAAAAGATTAAAGTTTATTAATAAAATTAAAAATTCAGAATTTATTTTGTTAAAAAATCTAAACTTTAGAATTTTTTTGTAACTGTTCAAAAATAAGAAAAACAAAAAATAACTACCAACCATGCAGTGCACAATTATTATTTTATGCGTGTAGTAAGGATGTGCATGGTCCGGATTGGTTCGGATTGGGACAAAACCAAGACCAATCCGTTATCTACGGTTCTTAAAAAATTGGAACCAATTCAATCCGTTTAAATCGTGAAACCAATCTGTATAAACACGGATTGGATCGGTTTAGGATCACGGATTCACATAATTAAATAACAATAAAAATATAGAACATTTAAATTTCTAAAAAACATAACCATCATAGCAGAGTTCTCCTAAAACTGGATATACATTACACAAAGGAAAAAAAAAGAAAAAAAAAAAGAGAGCATGAATACAGCACATCATGGATACACATTACTGATATTTTGGATACGCATTAACAAACTCCATAAACAGGGGAAAAAAATGATGATCTGAGATGAAATCAAATAGATCATATATAAGCAGAGTTATCAATTATGGCTTAAACAACAGAGCAATCCAACAGATCATACAAAAATATAATATTAATCTAAGAGTACAATGCAAAAATAGAGTTATCAAGAAAACAAACATAAATCTACGACTACAATACAAAAAGAAACAGAACACAAATGAAACCCACAAAAAAAAAATATATATATATATATATATATAAGAGTTATCAAATGTAACAAATCAGGGGCTGAAAAAATTAGCAAACGGGTTACAGAAGAAATCCACAAAAAGAAAATATATGTGTGTGTGTGTGTGTGTGTAGAGAGAGAGAGAGAGAGAGAGAGAGAGAGAGAGAGAGCTACAGCTACTAATCTGAGATGGATGATCTGATCTGAGATGGAGGATCTGTGAGAGAGAGAGAGAGAGAGAGAGAGAGAGAGAGATAGAGAGATAAAGAGATGAGAGTGTGAGAGGCAGTGAGTGAGTGGCATGTGAGGTTGAAGATCTAAGATGGATGATTGAAGATGAAGGATTTGAGAGTGTCTGAGAGAGAGGCGAGAGAGAGAGAGAGAGAGAGAGAGAGAGAGAGTACCAAGAAAGAGAGATGAGATGTGTGAAAGACAGTGACTGAGTGAACAGCGTCTGAGATACATGATCAGAGATGGATGAGAAAGAGAAGAGAGAGAGAGATGAGAGTGTGAGAGGCACTAAGGCAGTGAGTGAGCTACTGAGCGGCGTATGAGGTGAATTAGGGTTAGTCTTGAGCTTTATATGAAACAAGAAATTATATTATGTGTGAGGGTACATGGTATAAATATAGACTTAAAATTATACGGTCCTGATCGGTTCCAATTCGGAACCGTGAGGTTCAATCTGGAACCGATCCGTGACCTACGGATTTTCAAATTCCTAATCCGGAACAGAACAACGGATTAAAAAACTATTCCAATCCTATCGGATTGGACTGGATCGGATCGGATTCCTTGCTCAGCCGTAGCGCCTAGCATATGTTGCACGTGCGAGATACCCAAATCAGTGAAAATCCTTTTCTGTTTTTTTTTCTTTTTTTCATAGCAGTTACTACTTAGGTAGTAGGTAAATTATATTTTGCCCCCTCATATTTGTTTGATTAATTTTTTACTTTGGTCTTTAATTTTTTTTTATTTTAATCTTTTATAATTCATTTTTTTTAAATTACTTCAAAAATTAACTTATATTTAAAATTCGATAAAAAAAAAATGACATATGAACAATTACGTGATATAAAAATATTTTATTGTATATATATACCTTTAATATAAGTTCAAACTCTAATATAATAATATGTGTCTATGTTATGTGATTGTTTACATGACATTTTCTATCTAATTTTAAATACAAGTTAACTTTAGGATTAAACTAAGAAAAACTTAAAATATAAAAGACTAAAGTGAGAGGGGAAAAAAAACAAAAAAACTTTAATGGTCAAAGTGACAAATTGACCAAATATAAAGGAAGAAAATGTAATTTACCAATAGTATATATTAATATTCCATTCTGCAATAGGTTAGTATGGTTAAAAAGTTTTAAAAAAAAAATTAAAAAATTAAAAAATTCATACAAAATGGGAGTAAATTATATTGTGCCTTTATGTTTGGCTATTTTCTCATTGTGACCCTTGAATTTTTTTTCTTCTCCATTTGACCCCTTTAAGTTTTTCTCGGTTTACTCTTAAAATTAAATTTTGATAAAAAATAGACAAAAGAATACCAAATTAATTGCCATATAACATATAAAAAATATTATTACATTAGAATTTCGGTTTGTGTTAGATATGTGAGTTATATATAATAAAATAATTTTATACCACATGACTGTCAATGTGCCATTTTCTATTTAATTTTGGACATAATAGCTTTACAACTAATTTAGAAAAAATTTGAAACATGAAAGATTAAAGTAGAAAAAAATAAATTTTAAGGGCCAAAATGAAAAAATAATCTAGCGTATGTCGGGCAGAGTATAATTTACCCTACAAAATAGTCACAGATTCTTTCACATTTTTTATTTTTTTATTTTTTGCAGGTTCTAAAAAGTCATTCTAAAATACTTTGGCTATGTTTGGTTAATGTTTCAGAAAAAAATTTCAATTTTGTTTTTTGAAAAATAACAATTTAAAAATTTTAAAGATTATTTTTGGCCTCCCATAAGATAAAACTATATAGAAATTATAAGTATTTTTTTTATTTTTTTATTTCTTTCACTAAATTAATTTTTAATTTTTTAGAAAGAAGATTTTAAAATAAGTTTTTGAAAATCAAACCAAACAATTATGTCATATTTTTTTTTTTTTTTTCCAAAAAGTCACTACAAAAATCACTGCCCAAACAAATTGTAAATTGACCACGTGATTTTTAATTTTTTTTATTTGACATAATTATATTAATTTCTCTTTTAATAATATTAAAATGATTAAAATTAATAAAAATGGTATATAAACGTAATGATAAACAAAATAATATATAAATTTTAACGTCGAGTGATGACAATATTTTTGTTTTATCTATATTATTAATCAATTACGGAAGACGAGTGCTATGTATCATGTGAAAATGTTGAAAGAGTTGGTATATTTTATAAAACTTGTGAGACTCGATATATTTTCCCTAAGTCTCAAAAGAAATAAGTGTAATTTATCTAAAAAAAAAAAAATATCGTGTCTCAATTATTTAGAAGATGAAAAAAAAAAAAGTTTCAATTACTTCAACCATATACATAAACATTTTCTAGTCATGCAAGAGAAGGATACATTGCAATTTCAACATAAACATTTTCTAGTCATGCAAGAGAAGGATACATTGCAATTTCAAACAAAGATAAAGAGGAAAAAAGGATGATAGAAATACTCATGTCATAACTTTTAGAGATCAAATCATAATTTTAAGTAGGATAAATTATAATTATACAGACTTTTGTTGAGTAATGACGAAATTATAATTTATCTTGTAATTTTGATATCATTAAAAATGATGATTAATGATGTTGTCAATATTTTAGTATTAAAATGTTAATTTTACCCTTATTATGGTTGTTTCCAACCATCACCTACATCCAAAAAGTGATACATCTATATCTATATCTATAATACTGTTATATAAAGTAAAGGTTGGACTTAGTGTCATGAAACCTTTGCTTCTCTTCATGCTACGTGGCATGTGAATTTTTTTTATTTAAAAAAAAAAAAAAAAAAAAAACCTTGCTTCTCTTCGTGCCTTGTGGCGTGTGGATTTTTCTATCTTACAAAAAAAGTTACATAAGGAAGTGCGCAAGACTCAAAGTCAAGACGTTGGTCTGGGAAAGAATTCTTACCACTTGACCCTTGAGGAGAAGGTTTATACCATAGCAACACACATCTTGTAGTATTAATTTTTTTATTATTTGTTTTATTTTTACTTACTTAAATTATATATATATTACGTGTATCAACCGCTAGTACTATTTCAAAGTAAAGGCATCCCATGATGTCTACATCTCTCAATGGTGTCTACATCTCATATTTTGGGATTTTTCAAATACCACAAAATTATATAGTGAGGTAAATGGAAGTTGAACCTAAGACCTTTGGTCACCCATTGGGTGAGGCACACACTAGTATATCTGTCTATACTATTATCAAGTGAAAGTTGGACTTAATATTCAAGCCTTTGCTTTCTTCTCCTTATGCCATGCATCCCTTATTTTTTTTATTGAAAAAAAAAAAAAAATTAGATAGATTGATCTAAGGAAGAAGACCCTTTTTTTAAAAAAAAAGCAAACTCTTACTACTTGAATAACACACAATATAATAAATATTTTATTTTATTTTTACTCATTTGAATTGCATATGCATAGCATGTACCATCCGCTACTATATATACACACACAAGAAAAGTCTTTGCAACCAAGTAATATCATCAATGTAAGATTTTTTTTTTCTTTTTTTTTTTTTTAAAAAAAAGTTGACACTAGTAATGTATCCGATGGCACAAGTGAGCCCCAACCATGGGGTGCAAGGATCATTCCCTTTCCAATTCTATGCGAACAGTGCAGGTTTGCCAACTGATTGTGCAATCACACCAATTGACACTACAAGAAAAAGGACTATATAACACAGAATCATTTGCGACGGTATTACTTACCATCGCAAAAAGTGATTTTTTGCGACATTACCACTTGCTGTCACCAATAAATGGGTTTTTAGCGACGACATGCCTTCTTGTCGCAAAAAAGCAACTTTTTGCGACGGCAAAAACTGCAGTCACAAATAATGCGCATTTTTTGCAACGGTAACCACTACTGTCACGATAAAGCTATTTTTTGCAACGGCATGAACTGCAGTCGCAAATAAGAGAGTTTTTTGTGACGGTTATAAGTGCCGTCGCAAAAAAAAAAAAAAAAAAAAAAGTACTGTTTTGATGAGACGGCATTAGAAATATTAGCGACGGCATTTTGCCGTCGCAAAAAAGCTGAAATATTTGTAGTGTTTCACCTATTTTTTCAGCTTCCTGTCTCTCTCTATCTCTCTTCTCTTTCTCTTTCTCTCACTCATCACTGTTTTTCTGTCTGCCTGTGTCTTTCTCTCTCTCTCTCTCTCTCCCACATTGTGCTCGTGTTGCTCACTCTCTCCCTCCCATCTTCTCGGTTTACTGATCTCTCTCTTGATTTATCGATCTCTTTTTTTTTTCTCTCTCTCTCTTCCCTTTTAATTGTTCATCTCTCATTTCTCTTAATCACTTGTTGAAAGAGAAAAAAGTAAAAAAATGAAATGGGCCTTTCGCTCATCTCTTTATCTCTCATCTCTTATCTCTCTCTCTCTCTCTCTCTCTCTCTCATTACTCTTCTCTCTGGCTCTCTCATCTCTTTTCGTTCTCTATCTCTCTTGCGCATCTTTCTTCTCTCTCTCTCTCTCTTTCTATGTCTCTCTCTATATCTCTTATTAATCTTTTTTTGCTGTCTTTTTTTCTCTTTCTCTCTCTCTCTCTCTGTGTCTATCTCTCGCTCATCTTGTTTCTCTCTCTCTCTCTCTCTCCCTCTCTTACTTATCACTTTTCTCTTTGGCTCTCTCATCTCTCTTCACTCTCAATATCTCTTGCTGATCTTTCTTCTTCTTCCTTTCTCTCTCTCTCTATATATATATATATATATCTTGTTCATCTCTTTTTGCTCTCTCTCTCTCTCTTTCTCTGTGTCTCTCCCTCCCTCTCTCACTCATCTCTCTTCTCTCTCAATCGTTCATTTCTCTCAATCACACTCATCTCTTTTTCTAAGCCCATTGTTGTTGAAAAAGGAAAAGTCAAAAAATGAAATGGGTCACTCTTTCTCTCTCTGTCTCTTTCTTTCTATGTCTCTCGCTCATCTCTCTTCTCTCTCTCTCACTCATTTTTCTTCTCTATCTCTCTCATCTCTCTCTCTCTTGCACATCTCTCTTCTTTTTTTTTTATGTCTCTCTATATCTTTCACGTTTATCTCTTTCTCTCTATCTCTCTCTCTCTCGCTGATCATCTCTCGTTTTTCCCTCTTCAACCAAAAATCCCCAATTCTCAAATCGCTATTCTTTTGAACCAAAAATCCCCATCTCTATCTGTCTGTCTGTCTGTCTATTTGTCTCTCTCTCACTATAACAAAAAGGGTCTTTAGAGACGAAAACTAATGATGAAAATAAATTTTATCACGAAAGACGTACCTTTTAATGAGGAAAATAATAAGCTAACGTACCATTTTGGAGAGAAAAATAAAAATTCGTCACCAATCTACATACATAATAAAAAAAATTAGGTGACAAAATTATTTTTTGTCATTATTTTTATTTTTTTGTCACCAAAGATTTTCTGGCAAATTTTTTTGGATAACGTCAAAATTTTGAGACTTTTGGTGAGAAAAAAAATTGATCATCAATTATAAAATTATTAATGACGAATATATTTTCATCACCAATAATTGTTAATATTTTAATATCATTTAGTGAGAAAACTATTTTTGTGGTTAATAATTTTATCTTTTGATAAGAATTTTTTTTTCCCACCAATTTCAGAGGGAAAGTTAAGCGGGAATGAAAAACAACATAAGCTAATTTTTTCCCACTTTCCTCTTCTATCCTTTGTGATTCACGCTCTCTCTCTCTCGGAACGATAAACACCTCATCGACATAACCTTTGTGTCTCTTCCTCTTCTCCGAATTCAGATCCTCTTCCCCAATAGATACCCACCCTCTTCGCTATAGACGGTGCTCTTCATTTCCCTTACAACCCTTCGAAATTCGTTGGCTTGGGAAAGACCTGCAATTTTGGTAAGGTTCTAAATCTAGAGTTTGTTTCTTTTCTGTTCTGAAACCCTTCCCTTCTTAAATTAGGGTATAGACACCCTATTTTGACCGGCCCTAAGACTTGGGCACTTTCTTTTGAACACCCCATTATGAAAGTTGGAATATACTATTTTATGAATTTCTCAGCAGAAAATATCAAAAAGCTTTAATCCCAAACCTCACCCATATTGGCCAAATTATTAATTTTTAGTATTTCATAATATTTTATAATTTTATGTGTTGTACATAGTTTTTGATGTTTTTATCTAAATTAAAAAGAAAATGATAATATATATATATATAAAATAAAAATAAAAAAAGAGGATGAATGAGTGGGGGGTGGAGATAAGATTTTCGGTGAGGTTATATGGAGGCGGTGGAGAACAATTATTTTTTTAGAAAAGGAGGGAGCATGCATGGTCAGGGGGGAAAAAGAATCAAAAAAGAGAAGAGAGCAGGTGAGAAGTTGGAAAATATTAAAAAGAGAGAGGGATAGAAAAGCGGAAGTGAGTGGTGTATTATTTGAGGGGGGATAATCTGAAATTGATAAAAAGAGGAGAGTGGTGTTCATGAGTGAAGGGAGGGAGAGGAGTGATATTTTCTGAGAGAGAATTTTCTAGAGAGAGATTGAGAGGGAGGGAAGTTTCATCTGCAAACACACATCATGCACACACACAACACACCCACACCATGCATACACACACACATGGCATACACAATACACACATACAGTTAGCTTCATAAACCCACACCGTGCACACACACACACACACACACGACACTCAACACACTCAACACTCTCACAAACCATACACACACACACACCATACACCCACATTTAACACACACATGACACACCTACATTCAACACACACACAACACCATTCTCACTCCATACACACGGCACATCCACATTCAACACACACACAACAACAACTCCTATCACACACTCAACACACACACACAGTCGAGAGACATTCAACACACACACACACATGAGGCAACACACGCCACCGTTGCCGTCACACACCACACCACCGTTGCCATCACACCCCACACCACCACTGCCATCACCATTCACACACTGATACACAGACCGATCATCAACCTTTCTCTCTCTTTCGGTGTAGGCATCTTTTTGAAGCTGAAAAATCGACACACACAGAAGACCAAACCCAACTCTCTTTCTCTAACAGAGCTCTCTCACTCTCTCGGCATCTCTCTCTCTCTCAATAGCTTTGACAAAAAATACACACACTGATATACACACTACTACACCATGCACACAACACATGCATACACAAGCACACACCACGCACACCACAACACACAGCTTTCATCTCTCTCTAGCTGGGTCTCTCTCTCTGCAACGCACACGAGTTTCTCTCTCTCTTTGAGGGGGGCACCCACTCAATCTCTCTCTCTCTCTCTCTTTCTGTACAAGTCTCTGTTTGATGATGCTACTACTCTGTATGCACGCAGCTGAAGAAGCTCATGCATGATGTGGAAATGGAGGTTATAACTACAACGGTTGCAAATGATGTTCCAGTTAAGAGATTGCCAATTGTAGTTATTGATTCGGATGACGAAAAGACAAGAGACCAGAAATCGTTGTACCCATATCGAGATCTTGTCTTGCCACAGCCAGTGCATTCGAAGTTGGAGGAGAAAAAGCATGCAAAGAAGACCGGAACAAATCAAATTCAAGCAAATAAACTGGTGGGAACCTCCACTGAGGATAAGTACATGGGCTGAGGTGTGCAGGTCTGCTGGATGGAAGATTTTATTTTATTTTAGTTTGAGTGTTTGTGAGGATTTTACTTTAGTCATTTCTCTCGGATTTGTAATATTCAAAATGCTATAATAATCCCCCACCCCGCTTCTTTCTATCCCATTCTTTACTCGCTTTCCCTAACTATGCATATATATATTTGACATGCCATGCATATCCATGCTTTGCATCCATGTTTCATGCATTAAGATTTGGCTAAATTTACATATGTGGATTTAATCAATTCTTCTGTGATTCTATGCGCTACCTCATGTTATTGAGATGATTCACATGCCATATTTTAGAAGCCGAATCTTTAGTGCATCTCATGAGTGAATTGCATTAGGATTCTGTATATAAGATCATGCATATTTTACTAACTTTGTTTTGTAGCTTATTCGCGGGACGACGGTAAATATGTGAGTTTTTATGCTTTAGCATCCCATCTGTGTGTGTTTTTCTTGCTATGTGTTTGCATTTTACCATGAGGCTACTTGTTTACTTGATATAATTGTATGAATGCCTGTGGATGAAGGCTTGTTGCTTAAATTGGGATGATTCAACGATTGTACGTTTTTAAGCCCACTTTGTCAAGTGGCAAATTCAAACCCCTTTCGACAAATAAACATGAAATTGAATTATTCCAATTTGAGCAAACTAGTTTATACTTGTATGCTTCACATAGCAAATTTTAGGATTTACTAAATAATCAGAGCATGAACATATAAAGAAAATAAAATTCATATGATGGTTTAGTAGAGGCCGATCTTTGATCGGGTGAGCGGGGATGCTCATTATTGACCTTCCCCTCTCATACCTAAGGTTCTGAGCCAAGCATCCTTGGTTACGACGAACAGTGGCCTTGGCACGAGTCATGAGTTTTCTAATTTCCCAAAATAAATATTAGGTGGCAACTCTGAAATCTGATGATGCAGTCCATTTCTAGCAAAAGGTTTTGCAATAGAATGGATTTTCATAAAAGTTGCCAAATCTGGACTCTCATATATGTTTCACATTGCACTAGTGAGGCTAGATCAAAGAGATCTCGGGAGTCCGAACTGTTTAACGCGCGCGGATACCCCTCGGGCATGTTACATAGGGCATTTGATTAAACTATTTGGATTTCAATGCAACGATTTCTAGTTAGGGGTTTTGAATTAGGGCATTTGATTCAACAATTTCTGGTTGGGGGTTTTGATTTTTTTTATTATATGTATGTATATATGTATAAGCTCGAATCAATTACAGTAGAGATGTTTGTTTATATATGCTTTTGAAGGTGACAAGCGATCGATTATGCTCAATTGAATCACAGTACGATTTCATTCTTCAATTTCTCCAAACCAGAGATCACAGTTTCTCGCTGGAGTCGAGTCAGGTTGAATGCTTCCAAGGTCATCTGCTTCTTTCTCTTCTTCTAAATTTTTTCCCCAATTCAGTGTAATTTCTAAAAATAATTACAAAATGATCTGTGGTAAACTTTTACATTATTAATAACCAAGGACGCCAAAGCACAGAAATTGGCTTTCCAACATTGGATTGAAGCTGTAAGTTTTCTTACTCATCTCCATAGAAAGACCAAAAGGGAGCAACCTTCAAAGACTGGAAAAAAAAATCCCCCTTATTTTATTTGTGATTACAATGAATCTCAATTACAATCATGTAGAATAAATCAACAAATTTTGAACCTTTTTTTTTTTTTTTGATAATTTAGATGCTAGTGTTTTCATCATGTATCCACTTCTATATATAACTTGTTTGATGGAGTATGTGTTTGTATATTAATTGCATATCAGATTGATAATAAATGTTGTCTCAGATTCTCTATTCTATTAGACTTAATAATTTCAGTGAATTAGGGTTTAAGCTATGTTTAGTTTACAGAAATGTTAAATTTCTATTTGACTTAATAATTTCAATAAATTTCTATGGCCCAGTATAATGTTTTGTGGAATCAATAATGATTTTTTGGAATTGGTAAATTACTTTAGATTTTTGTGAGAAGGTTTTAATTATTTTCTTCAATAACACTTAATTTCTCTCAGTTTGTTAAAAGAATTGCCCAACCCTATGATTGAGGCTTCACATTGTTCATGTATTCCATTATCCGTTTAAGTTAGCGCAGTTACATCAACCTTAAGATTGTGATTTCACATTGTGTTGGGCCATTTGTGTTAACATAGAATTTTCACTTTTAGTCTCTCGGTTGGTAGCATGCTAATTGATTGCTAACTCCAAGACTTCAATAGGAACAAGGTAGAACCAAGAATTCCTAGAACAACCAAATGTAGAACTAATTACATAATTCACCATCATGTTAATGATACTAATTTCTTCATTTAACATATGAGTTCTGAATTTTGATTCCTATTTTTGGAGATTTATGAATATGACTATTGAATTAAAGTGGATCTGTGATTTGCTTCTCCAGCATTTGACAAAAGATGACTTTATTCTCTGTTATACAGAAGAAGGCGCCTTTTCAGCAGCTCAGAGAGGAGGTGAAGAAAAAGGTTTGGCTTCTAATAGGTCCATTAAAACCTGTTGGTTTACTAACCTAACACATACACACACACACCAAAGATTGATTTTGAAGGTCAGTGTAGCTGAGGGACTTATATAAATCTTTTCTTAGATAGTTTTCTATATGTAATTGGTCATTTAATATATTATTATTTTCTTATGCATTATGGATTAATACTAATTTCCCTATTGGGTGCATGCATTAATAAAAAAATATGGTTTTTATTCATTCGCAGATGACAAGTGAAAATTCCAAAGATGGGGTATCTGGTTCAAAGAAGCCGAGTAGGTAAATGAATGCTTTTGAATAACCAAACACGTATTTTGACTATGTTGTCGTGGGTGATGATTATTTTGATGGATCTTATCTTGTTGTTGATACTATCAAACATATATTTTAATTATGTCATTGCTTTATGCAAATGGACATGGAGTGTGAGTTGCTCATATAGGAATCAAGTGAGATGGTTCTAAATATGATCATGATTATTAGTTTCTTGTTACCACATCTAGAGTTGCATGTGTGCATGCTTTGATGTAACTTTCCATTTATAGTTGATATTAATGTGATTTCCAGCAAATTATGTTCTATGCATATTGATGGTTTACTATATTAATTTAGTTGAACCTAGTGTCAGAACTGCTAATGGATGCAAATATAGTAGGTAGCTGAATCTTGATTGCTCCCTTAGAAGACGAGACTCGAATCAGGTTCCCGGTTAGGCACGAGAGAATTGTGAGAGAAGATAAGACTCGAATCGGGTTCTCGATTTGAGAGTTAGGCCCGGATTTCACTCTAGGCAAACTAATTTCTCAAGAAACTTAGAATTCGCGGTGTTAACGTCCCAAAATCACCAAACGGCGTCGGAGTAGCATGAAACTTAGCACACACGACCGCCTAGGCACGAGAGACTCGTGGGAGAAGATGAGACTCGAATCGGGTTCCTGGTTTAGGAGTTAGGGCCAGATTTTACTCTAGGCAAACTAGTTTCTTCAAAAATTTAGAATTCGAGGTATTAATACCCCAAAATCATCAAACGGCGTCAGAGTAGCATGAAACTTAGCACACACGACCGCCTAGGCACGAGAGACTTGTGGGAGAAGACAGGACTCAAATCGAGTTCGCAGTTTGAGAGTTAGGACCGGATTTCACTCTAGGCAAACTCGTTTCTCAAGAAACTTAGAATTCACGGTGTTAACGCCCCAAAATCACCAAGCGGCGTCGGAGTAGCACAAAACTTGGCACACACGACCGGCTAGGCACGAGAGACTTGTGGGAGAAGATGGGACTCGAATCGGATTCCCGGTATGGGAGTTAAAGTCGGATTTCACTCTTAAGAAACAAATTAGTTTCTTAAGAAACTTAGAATTTGAGGTGTTAATACCCTAAAATAACCAAACGGCGTCGGAGTAGCACGAAACGTGGCACACACGACTGCCTAGGCACGAGAGACTTGTGGGAGAAGATGAGACTCGAATCGGATTTCCGGTTTGGGAGTTAGAGCCGTATTTCACTCTTAAGAAACAAACTAGTTTCTTAAGAAACTTAGAATTTGAGGTGTTAATGTCCCCAAATCACCAAACAGCGTTAGAATAGAACAAAACTTGGCACACACGACCGCCTAGGCATAAGAGGCTTGTGAGAGAAGATAGGACTCGAATCAGATTCCTAATTTGGGAGTTAGAGCTGGATTTCACTCTTAAGAAACAAGCTAATTTCTTAAGAAACTTAGAATTTGAAGTGTTAATGCCCCAAAATACCAAACGGCGCTGAAGTAGCACGAAACTTGGCACACACGACCGCCTAGGCACGAGAGACTTGTGGCAGAAGACGGGACTCGAATTGGATTCTCGGTTTGGGAGTTACAGCCGATTTCACTCTTAAGAAACAAACTAGTTTATTAAGAAACTTAGAATTTGAGATGTTAATGCCCTAAAATCACCAAACGGCGTCGGAGTAGCACAAAACTTGGCACATACGACTGCCTAGGCACGAAAGACTTGTGGGAGAAGATGGGACTCGAATCGGGTTCCCGATTTGGGAGTTAGGGCCAGATTTCACTCTAAGCAAACTAGTTTCTTAAAAAACTTAGAACTTGAGGTGTTAATGTCCCAAAATCACCAAATGGCATTGGAGTAGCACGAAACTTGGCACACACGACCGCCTAGGCACAAGAGACTTGTGAGAGAAGACGGGACTCAAATCAGGTTCCCGGTTTGAGAGTTAGAGCCGGATTTCACTCTTAAGAAACAAACTAGTTTATTAAGACACTTAGAATTTGAGGTGTTAATGCCCCAAAATCACCAAACTACGTCGGATTAGCACGAAACTTGGCACACACGATCGCCTAGGCACGAGAGACTTGTGAGAGAAGATGATACTCAAATCAGGTTCCTGATTTGAGAGTTAGAGCCAGATTTCACTCTTAAGAAACAAACTAGTTTCTTAAGAAACTTAGAATTCGAGGTGTTAATGTACCAAAATCACCAAACGGCGTCAGAGTAGTACGAAACTTGGCACACACGACCGCCTAGGCACGAGAGACTTGTGGGAGAAGACAGGACTCGAATCGGGTTCCTGGTTTGGGAGTTAGAGCCGAATTTCGGTTTAGACAAAATTATTTACTTAAGTATCTTTGTAATTGTATAGTAGTTGCATTTTTATGTTTTTTTGTAATTAACATATTAACACATAATTATATTGTCATTAATTATATTTATCTTTTCTTTTCAGATATTTCTCGAGTAGGAGTTTTGCTTCTTGTGGAATGCATGCCTATGAAGAATGCGACTAATTTTTGTTTTTGTTACCCATGGACAATGATGAGCAAAACTTGTAATTTTGGTTTATGTTATTTTGAATTATGAACAATATTATGTATTTAAACATTATATATGCATTTGGTTTATGTTATTTTGAATTATGAACAACATTATGTATTTAAACATTATATATGTATTATGGAATATTATGTAGTGGGATAATTTTGTTGATGCATAGTTAGGAATGCAAAAATATTTTTATTATGGAGAAATTGTTTTTTCTATATAGGAATTTTTATATTATTATGCCATTATTGGTTTCTTTTTCAATTGTTTTTTATTTAATACAGGTAATTTTAATATTTTTAATAATTTTATTGTAGTCTTTTTTTTTTTTTCGGCACCACACCGCCTCAAAAAACAGGTAATTTTAATAATTTTTAATAATTATGTTGCAGTTTTTTTTTTTTTTGGCACCATACCGTCACAAAAAATAATAGGACCATTGGCAACAATGGGCATGCCGTCGCAAAAAAACAAAACCATTCGCGACAGTATTTTTTGTCGTCTCAAATAACACTTGTAGTGATGGTAAAATGGTGTCGTTGCAAAAAGTCTGACTTTTTTACATATTATAATCGACAGCAAATTGTCGTCGCAAAAGGTACCAATTGCCGTCGCTTAAAAAAAAGCGACGGCATGATGCCGTTGCTAAAAGTCTTTTGCAACATCTTTTGTTGTGACCTCCCATTTGTCGTTGCTAAAGCTTTTTTGAGACGGCATGAAGAGTATTTGCAACGGCACCGTGTCGTTACAAAAAATCAAAATTTTTGTAGTGTGAGCCATTGAGCTTGGAACTACTCTGTTTTCCATTCAACCACAGAAGTCAGAATAGATGAATCCAAAAAGCTCGCCAGCTGATGTACGACACCATTTTGGAAAATTTTATATTTTATTTTATTTTTTGTTATTTTAAATTTAGATTTTGATGAGGATTATTGTTATCTTGCCTAAAATAGTATAGAATTTATAGTTTTCTAGTCATTTTAATTTCTTTATTCTGAGTCAGTTTTAATTTTCTTTTTTTTTTAAGAATACTTGTTTTAGAGTGTTTAGGATTACTTTATTATAAGCTAGCAGTGACCGAGGCTAGCTGGGTTGAATAGGAGGTGGACCTAAAAAACACTTGAATTAAGGCCAAAATCTAAAGTGTGATAGCTTGGTTGTGGAAGGAGGGGAGATTTTGGTCCCTTTTTGGGATTGCTAATAATAGGAATTCAGCAGTGGCACACCATTTGTGGTTGGAGTGGAACAGGGTATTTTGGGATGTGTCCTTTTGGTGGGCATTATAGGTATGATTGGAAGTTTGAGGACTAGGGCTAAGTTTGGCATCTTCTTAAAAAGTCAAAAAGTAAAAAAATTACTCAAAAAGTTAAAAAGTTATCACTATTCACAAAAAAAAATATTAAAAAATTAATTTTTCACACATCAATTCACACAGCTATACAACTCATCAATTGACCCGTGAAGCTCTGTGCTGCGTTTGAAAGGAAAAATTGCAGAGTTTGGTGCAATTTTCACACACTGTTGTTCAGCCCATAGGGGCCCATCACGGGTCCCGTTTTGATAATCTGAACCGTGCAATGTGTAGAACTCGTCGAGTCCTATATGTCTGTAAAAAATCACATTGATCAGATATCGATAACTATATGATCAAATCAGTTTTGTATAAAAAAATGGATGGTGTTATAATTAACGATTGAAAAAAAACACATCTGATAAGATAGCTATCGATATCCGATCAACGTTATTTTTTATATGCATATAGTACTCGATGAGTTCTACGCATTGAACGGTTCAGATTATCAAAATGAGACTCGTGATGGCCCCCACGAGCCGAACAAAATCGTTCAGTGTAATGCCCGAAAATTAGTCAACAATTTCTTACCATCAATTCAACCCTCAGATTATACGGCTGTTGACTTTTCATTTCTAATCTTCTCCTATATACTTTTTTATATAAATTTTTAATACATATCTTTCTATAAAAAGTCAAAAAGTTAACCCAAACATTCATATTTTTTTTTCTCAACTTTTTAGTCAAAAAAGATAAAAAATATACTTATTTAAGACACTCCAAATAACTCCTAGGAGATTCATTTCACTTTATTGTATAGATTGTCTTTTATTTATATATTATTATTATTATTTAAAGCCCTATTTTATTGTATAGTCTATCAGGACTCGAAAGGGGGGATGACTTACCTTACAGCTGTTGCTTGACTCAAGGAGTTAGTGGCTAATAATAGTGTGGGTTGACAGCTGTTAGAAGAAGTTGTGGTTGTAATTGAAAAACAAAGTTCGATTCAATTTATCTGGCAAAGGTTTGTTCAATGGATGAGTTTTGCCTAGTGCGTACAATATGGGATTTATTAGGGATTCTCTCTAGATTTCAAATTTAATATTTAAATTTCTCATAAGGGGTTGAATTGATTTCCAGAATTAATTGAAATTTACGTAAATCAATCAGGACACTTGATTATAATTTAAAAAAAGTGAATGAATGAATTTTTACATGCTATCCTTTTTTTTTAATCTCTTTTTTTTTTTTTTTTTTCCTAATATAATTTGAACTTACACAAGTTGAAACCACAGTTACACTTTATTAAAAATAACTTTAGACGATGTATTTATAATCTATATCAAAAGTAATAATTTTAATTATTTTAATCAATAAAATATAAATTATGACATCACCTGCATACATACCAGGACCTTAAATAATCCGTTAGTTTCTGCATAGGCCGAAAGTAACTTAACCGACACAAATGCATTGGATGATGGTGACACCCAACGCAGATCCCTTCAAAAACACCCTTCTATCAATAATATTCTCTGAAAAAATAAAAAATATTAGACAACCTAAAATTAAAGGTGAGTTACAACATATCTATTTTATGTTTGATCACTTTTTTATTTTGATTTTTCAGGATTTTTTTTTTTTTGACTTTTCATGTTTTTTTTTATTTATAATTTACTCTTAAAATTAATTTCTATTTAAAATTAGACAAAAAATTTCACAATAACTATCATATAATATAAACATATATTATTATATTGGGGTTTGAGTTTATATTAGATGTGTGAGTTACCTATAATAAAATATTTTTATGCCACGTGATTATTAATGTATTATTTTTTGTTTAATTTTTAACATAAATTAGATTTAAGAGTAAACTAGAGAAAAAAAAAAAAAAAAAAAACTTAAAACATAAAAGGCCAAAATGAGAAAAAATAAAATTTAAAAGTTAAATTAAAAAAATAATCAAATATAAAAAGGACAAAATATAATTTATCCTAAAATTAATAAAATTTTACTTACTTTCAAATATGGCCCAATAATGGAACATTTGCATTAATGTGAATGCCCCTTAAAAAAAAATTATATATATATATATTTATACAAGACTCGATAGATACAGGATTTTAGAGTGGGCCCAATCACCATCTCTGATGGCAGAATGTGCTCACATTTAAGGCTGTAAAAAATGGTCTAGCCCGGTCCACTTCGGCTTTGGCTTGGGTTGGTTCGTCGTTGGGTCTAATTGACTCTTACCAAAAATTAGGTCGAGCTGAGTTAGCTCACTCGCGCAAAACATTGGCCTAGGACCAAGCCAAGGTCTAAGGGGTACTTGGGCCTCGGAAGGGCTAGTGGGCCAGGTCTGGGCTCTGGCTTGGGGGTGGGCCAGGGTTGGACCGGGCCTGACTTTCTTTTTTTTCACTAAAATTTTATATTTTTATCAAAAATAGCTTGAAAATGACATTGGGCCTCGGGTGGACTTGGCAGACCAGGCCTTGAACGGGCTGATAGGCTCAATAGGGCCCCAAAACACGCAGCCCAAGTCCAGGACTAGGGTCATGGGCTAGTTCGGGCTCAGACCTAGCCAGGCCAGGCTGTTCTGAATCATGGGTGGGTTTCGCATGGATTGCAGGCCATGTGCCGAATTTACACCCTTACTCACATTGTAGAGGAAGTGCTTTGGCGGCGATCGCGTTAATCATACCAAGTAGTGTAGGAAGAAGTGCTTTGAAATGCATTTAGGGCATCACTTACCATAGATCACATGGAGGGTTTTGTTTGTTTGTTTTTTAAAAATACATTTACAATAAAATTTACTAAATTATAATCATAATAATAAAAATTTAAAGTATTATATAATTATTATAATAAAACTCTCAAAAGAAGAGAAAAAAATTCAAACAAATATATATAAAAAAATAAATTCATACGAAAGTAAAATAATTCGAATCGCTAACCTCTTAATATGATAGGAAGTTCTTATCAAATCAATTAGTCCCTTTGGTTGGCCCAATACAACATTTGTAAGAAATGGTTTGGGAAAAAAATAGATTTTTTCAAAACTTTGGTCTAATTTTTAGGTGAGACCCATGCGCCAAAGTTAATGGATCTAAGTGGCAATGCGTTCTTTACAGCGTAACGATTCACGTCGTATATTTGGTTACTCAAAACTATTATTGGGTGAATGAAAAATTGATGCCAAAGTGAACTCCATGAAAATGGTGTGTTTGGTAAATTTTCATAAATGTTTGAGTTAAGACTTGTCCCACATTGGTTTAGTGAACAAATTTTGTGTGGGTTTATAAGGCTTAGGTTTGGAATTTGGGAAGGGCCCCCAAGGGCTACTCAAGTTTTGTGGAATGGTGAGGTTATGAACAAAGTGGGCTAGATCCATTAGACCCAAAATAAACACGCGCGCGCCGCCACTATCTGACTGGGCTTGGCTTGGGCGCGGGTGCATGGTATAAGGTCGGGTTGGGCTTGTCCAGCCCAATGCTTATCTTTTTAGACCAGAAACATTTTGAATTTTATTTTTCTAAAATTAAATTCTTACCTTTTTTTGAATTTAAATTTTTGAAATTAATTCTGAAATGGTGTCTAGATTTTTCTTCACCCAAACAAGCATATACCTGTTTAATTTAAATCCAAACATGTTTTTATTTGCTCAAACATATTTGTATCTGTTCAATTCTAACCGAACAGGTTTGTATCTGTTCAATTCAAATCGAACAAGTCTTGTACCTGTCCGAACAGGTTTATTATCTGTTGAAACTTTTTCTAAAAAGCCACAAGTTCTCCTATATAAAGGTAGTCTCTCATTTAGATTTTTATTCAATTTTTCGTCCTCAATTATGCTATTGCTCTCTGCATTTTACTACATTTTACTTCATTAATTTTTTTTGTGAGAAAGAGTGCAAACACAAAGTGTGTTCATTGTGCGAATAATTTGTAGTGCTACTACTATTAGCTGTTGATCATTTTTTCTTGAGAGATAGACGTCAACAATCTGAAAATACCGTGGAGAAGACGAATCTTTCTTAAGGACACAGTGTTAAACACTAGGCTTGATCAAAATTTTGTTCAAGAAATTAATAAGGTATGTAATTAATTTATTTTTCTGTTTTATTTATTTTTCTTTATCAGATTCTGATTTTTGTTTTTGTAACGAAATAAGAATCTGTTGTTTAAATTTTTTTTTCTTATATTGTTTTGATTTTTTATAATTAAATAATCTCTCTCATTTCTTTAATTCTTTCTTTGAATACATTGAAATTGTCCTACAGCATTGTACATGGTTGGATGGCTATATAATAAAACAGCCAACGTTTCAAAAAGGCAACATTTATCATATTTTTGTATTATCTTATAATATTATCTTGTCAACATAATATTAGTGTAACAAATCACATCATTAATGTTTATTTTTAATAATAATTAAACTAACAAATTGGTTGGTAAGATAAAATAGTATAAATAAATAATTATTTACTCTTCAAGTTTTATAATGGCTTGTTCCTTTTATTTTATTTTATTTTATTTTATTATTATTATTGATTTATATGCAAGATAACGGTTAGTATATTAGTAGTTAGACTAATATCTCTCTATAGACTCAAATCTAAGATCTAACTCACCTCAATGCCTAAATACCCCTTCTTAATCCGTCTTTGTTTGAAAAAATTAAAGATCGTCGTCTTGTCATAGTTGCTTAATTGTTAGAACTTAGAAGTCATTATCAATTTTCTTTGGTCAACAAGAGTAGTTGAACATGCTATAACTTTATAAAACTTTGTTCAACAAAAGTAGAAGTCACGAAGACAATCATGTTTTATAAAACTTTGTAAAGTTTAATGACATGTGCGTTGTAATTAATTCATAAAAAATAATAATTTTTTTATGGGAAATAAAGATAATAACTTGACCCCACTATTTTTTTTCTTTCTTTTTTTGTGATATAATATGATAATGAGTTGAACATTGAAAATAATGTTTTGCTACATGCACAGGTATTGAGACTTTCTATTTTTAGGCCTCGTTTAGAAATATGTTATTTTAGTAATTTTTAACTTTTTACGAAAAAATATACAAAAAAATAGATAGAATGATGTGACAATTTATTGTTACTTTTTGATTTTTTGACTAAAATATATAATTAACAAACGAAGCTTTATTTCTTACATTCATTATTCTTATATTACAAAAGTTTCTTAGTAAATTCATGCATAATGTAGTTCTGGCCACTGGAAAGTTAGAATTTACTAGTAAATCAAACATTGGATAATTTAGAACTCTAACTTTCATAGTATTTAAGTTTATTATTCTTGGTGAATGTAGTTATTTCTACTATTTTTTTAATAATTTTTTTTTACTCAAATATTGTTTTTTTTTTTTTGGATTCTAATCTCGATTATGAAATGCCCAAAACCACAGAATCAAGTATACGTAATGAGAAATTTGAACATAAAGGTGGAAGGCGCACTATCTCATGAGTTTCATGTGCTTTTAAAAGTCACATATGATTCTCATATAGGGATTTTGAAGATATTTACCGTCACACAATTGGTAAGTCAAATGTTACCACCTTTTCAAAATGTCAGAGATTTTGGAGTTAGGCAAATGTGGCTTGGAGTGGTGCACAAAAGTTACCATTGTGTAGTTAATTATGTCTATTTTAAGATCTATTTCAATAATTTGAATCGTTTATTTTTTAGAATATATCGAGTAAAACATATTTGTAAAAAGTTAAATTAATTGGATATTGGTATCCTTTTTCTCAACTTACTTTGACATGTTTTAGATTTCAAATTACACTAACAATTCATTTTTTTAGATACAAATATGATTTTATGAAAAAACTATCAATTGCCATTTATTTTTTTAGATACAAATATGATTTCATGAAAAAGCTACCGATATATGAATAACTTGACTTTTTACAAGTATGTTTTATTCGATATACTTTAAAAAATAAACAGCTTAGAATATTGAAATAAATCTCAAAATAGATCCAATTAGCAGCACAATAGTAACTATTGTGCGCTTAATAAAAAGACTATAATAAAAGAGGGGTTTGATTCAATTATTTGATTACTAAATCAAGAAAAAAATGTTCTAGTTCTCTATTTCAATTCCAAGGTTGTTCTTGTAGGGTTTGTCCTTTTACTTCTGAGTTGTCCGAATGCGTTCAAATTCAAAAGTGTTTTTTGGACAACATTCTACCTACGTGTACTCCTTACTAAAGCCAAATATTGGGCTCAATTTGTTGTGGTATTGCGCAACCAAGTATCATGGGTTGACTCTTTTAGAGGCACAATGGAATAATTTTTTGTCAATGTGGCGCTCAAACTCCATCAAGTTGAAGCCCGTCATCTCTCATTGTGTGAAAATCTGCATTTAATTATTCTTAAATAAATAAATAAAAATAAATAAATTAATTAATTAATTAATAAATGTTATCTGGAGTTTGTCTGAAATATATTAGTGTATAAGTTAGTTTTAAATTAATCTAATTAAATCACTAGCAAAGACATTATTAAGAATAATAATTTTGTGGGTATTCAATATTTCTTGTTTATAAATTATTTTGATTAAGATTTAACATAATAATTATTCATACTAAATACCTTAGTTAAAAATCTTAGTGTATCAATTTTGAGAAACCCATACAAATACACAAACACACAAAAAATCTGAATCGAATTCTCGGTGGCAGAATAATATCACCTGTTTGTTTGCATGTAAATGTAGGAACTCTCACCCCATCATACTTCTTGGATTTAGAAGATACGAAGTGACCAGAGAATGCAGAGAAGAGAGAGAGAGAGAGAGAGAGAGAGAGAGAGAGAGAGAGAGAGAAGGGAAAGGCCTCAGCCTCAGCATGTTTATATATATATGCATGCTGCTCCTTGATTAGAGAATGTAAAGGAAACCTGAGAAAAGAAAATCTGCGAAGTGGAGTGAGTTAACAAGAAAAGGAGGTTAAGAAGGTTGCATATTTTCCTACCATTTCACTATGCCATTTCAATCGTACAACTAAGTAAGAAAACCCTCTAAACCCTCTCATTTATTTTTTTTTAATTGTTCAAATTTTCAGATTATATTCATATGATAAAATGACTAACTTATAGATAGAAATTTATATATATATATATGTATATAAATTTTGTGATGTGTATATCAAATATTTGAAGATATTGATAGTCTTAAAATCCTGGTATTATTGTGAAAATAGATTTGCATGTGTAGTTTCTACCATTAAAGAGATGATTGAAAATTTTATTTGGTCTTTGAATCTATCAGAAAATTTGTACGAATTTTTAGATAATTTTATACTCAAATTTTGAAGATTATTTCTGCTACAAAGTTGTTGAGAATGATGTCTAGTTCATCTAGGAATTTTAGCAACAATTATTGAGCTTTGTATGAAGTTATTAAAATTTTTAATTAAATCTGAAACTGTAAGACAGATTTTACTATATTTTTGAAAATTTCTAAACAAATTCTATATTAAGCCAAATCTGGTAATTTTTAACTAAAAGATGAAATTTGAGAAGTCTAGTTTCATAATAAATTTTTAGATTATGGAGTTGATCTATGAATTTAAGTATGGAATTAATTTAAGAAAATGTGATAAATCTGTGTCATAAACTTTTTGGAAATTTTACAGAATTATTTATAACTTATTTTTGGGAAATTCTTTCTGAAAAATGACCTAAACATCTTTATTGAATATTCTGTACATTTTCATGAATTTTAGAATTGTATAAATAATTTATTTATAATTTTTATTACCTAAGGTATAACCTGAAATTTTCTGGACAGGTTATTTGGATAAAAATCAATTATTGTGTTGGTCTAATTCATCAAATATTATAAATTAGTAATCCATGTATGGGTGTATTGTGGTTTATTTAATATTGTGCTAGTCTAATATTGTAAATTAAAACTCCATGCATGTGTGTGATTATGGTTTATTTTCCTTGTATCCAAATTATTATTTCATACCATGATTTAAATAAATTGTTTATTTAAATTTTGTATATTTATTTATTATTGTGTGACATGTGTAATATTTTATGTTGGGAATTTTAATGAGTTGGTATAACATTATTGGTGATTGAAATTTGAATAATTTGTGATTAATATAAAAACTAATTGAAATGATTAACGATATATATAAAGTTAATGATCGACGGTTAATACAGGTTGTTCAGGGTGAGCCCTGGTTTTTAATAATTTTCACGTAAATTGTGTCGCGAAACCCTAAGATGGCACAGGGCTTATTTGAACCTTTATCAGTATTTGGTTTTGGAATAAGGGTGGATGTGCGGGTGGTACGCAGGGAAGTTACGTACCCCTGGCAGACTGTTCCCTTGGGGCAGACCACGGATGCCATGGCTTGGGTATATAACTCCAAGTGTGGGTATCTTTGATAGTTCTTGAATATTTGACCAAGGAGGAGGGGGTTTCCAAATTAACTGTGGCCATGGCTTAGTGGTTGGTAAGAAAGTCTCTTGGGTGAGATTTGAGCGTCACCTAACTATTAAAATTGTCAAAATTATTATAATGGTTGTTACATTTATCATGCTATTAATTATTATTATTATTATTTTAATTATTATGGTTTGATTATTTTATCTTAAAAAGAATGGTAGGTTGGTCATATTTTCTTACTGTGTTGCAAAACTCATAGCATATATTTTGTTGTCCTGACGTTTCATGCCATATTATGTTGAAGAAGGGACTGATGCTGAATTCGGAGCTGCTGCTAATATTGAACCTTGGCTAACTTAAAGTCAAGACTTTATCAAAATAAAATTATCTCTTGTATTAGTATTTAAAAATGTTGTAATGTTGAATGTGAACTTGTAATTTTATTTATTTATTTTTTTTTGCTATTGAACTTTGACTATGTGAGAATTTAAATTTTCCTAATTAGATGTTAAAATTTTTTATTTAGTAAGTTACTTTGTTATTTAAATTTTATGATGTTCCAAAAATTTAGGGCATCACAGTTTGGTATCAGAGCTTAGGTTTGAACCTTTGGACCATGGGTAGCAATTTATTACTTTTACGTTTAAGAAAACCTTACGTTAACTTGTAATTTTCAGTGACTTAACCAAGTTAGAACCTTTTTAATTGTAGGATGCCAGGGTCATCAGATATTAACTCTAATGAGGAAAGTTCGGTGGAAAACTATGAGTTAGAATTTGACCCAAGCGAAGAAGTGGAGTTGCTTGTAGAAGACTATGAATCTGAGCCTGAGCTTGAGCCTGAACCTGATCCTAAGCTTGAGCCTGAACCTGAGTCTGAGCCTGAACTTGAACCCGAAGAGGTTGTATCAATGTACAACCCACTAGAGATAATTGTGATTAAGTCAGACACTAAAGAGGAGTTTATAGAAGGCAATACTGATAAGAGCACTGGAGATGTAGGAGCCATGTTTGAGAACTGGGATGTTCGAAATGGGTTGCAGATTGGCTCTTTTGTATATGTTAGAATTTATCCCCTAGGAGGTTGTGCTTGGAAAGTTGAGAGTTGGGCAGATGCCTATATCGGACTTGTCCAAATTCTAAGACAAGAGACTTCCTGGTTATACCAGCTAGGCCCCTTCCCGGATGGTTTCACCGATAGGATGGGCAACCTTTTTGACATTTGGAGCCTTCAGTATATCATGCCCAACCCAAGCAGAATTGTGAAGAGAGATGGGTCAGTGGACTTCAAGGACTGGAGGATTTATCGGGAGGAGCTGGTGCAGCTGCTAGGGCATTGTGTGCAGGGAACTGCTGTCTTTGTGAGGGTGCTGTGGCGATTCATGGGGCTTTTCTAAGCCACATGGGAGCCGAATGCCCTTGTGAGGAGAGACTTTCCTTGGCTGTTTTAGAGGCCTTAAGGGAATTACAAACTAAGCTAACCGATTGTTTTGTATGCTTGCATGTAAAATTGCTTAGTTTAGAATTGTTGATGTAAGAATTAACTTGGGATTGTAGGGGCTATCTTTTGCTTGTAGTATTTTTAATATTTTTTTTGTTTTATTTTTATTTTGCTGATTGTAGCTTATCTAATCTAATTAATGAAGTTTCTTTTATTTATTTATTATTATTTACTATCCTTGCACATAAATATAATAATATATAATAATAATAATAAATAAATAATTGAATAAATCACAAATTACTAAAAGAAAAAAAAATCCCATAATGCAGAATGGCTGGACGAACAAGAAATAGTAACAACGGTAATGGTGATAGAGTGTCTAATGGCGATGTCGCTCGAATTATACGCGCAATTGATGATAGGGTAGGCAATATACCACCCCAAAACTAAGATCAAAACAAATATGAAATGATAGCAAAATTTGAAAAGCTACATCCCCACAAATTCCTTGGTGGATCAAACCCCTATGAAGCTGAAGCTTGGTTAAGACAAATTAAGAAGTTGTTAGATACTTCTGACATCCGAAATGAGCAAGATAGAGTGACCATGGTGGCATTTCAAATGGAAGGGGAAGCAAATCATTGGTGGGAAATGATCAGAAGTGCTCGATAAGTAGAGACATTAACTTAGAGACAATTCGAAGACTTATTCATGGAAAAGTATTTTCCTAACTCGCTAAGACAAGAAATGATTCAAGAGTTCCTCCAACTGAAACAAGGAAAAATGTCAATCACTCAATATGTGAATCGTTTTGTAGCTCTCTCACGGTACGCTTCAGCCATAACAGCAAATGAAGAGGATAAGCTAAGACAATTTGAATGGGGTTTGGACACAGACATTAGAGGAAGATTGATCGCAGTGCAACTTTCCACCTATGCTTAAATGGTAGATCGAGCTTTAATTGTGGAACGAGAATTAGCTGATTCTGAACGCATTCGAAATCAACGATCAAGGAACAACAACCAACCACGTAAAGGAGGTCCAGTCCGCAACACCAGAAACCATCCTGCACCAGCACCTTATGTCGAAGGGTTATAGCAGCAACAAAGGTAGAATCAAGGAAACCAGCAAGGAGGAAACTTTGTAAATGAATAGAAAGGAAAATGTTTCAGATGTGGTTAATAGGGGCATCGTCGAAGTGAGTGTCCTCAAGGTGGGGAGTATTTTATGGATTAGCGAGGGGCACAATAATACAACAAATGCTAACCAGGGCAAGGTTCTAAGCCTACTTAAAATACTCAGACCAACAAGGGGCAGCCACAAGCCTCTAGGAATGTGGGCCAACCAAGAACTCAACCACAAGGAGCTGGAAATGGAAAGAAACCAGGAGGGACTAACCAGCAGGCAGTAGGAAGAATGTATGCCCTCCAAGAAGAAGAAGATGTTGGTAACCCATCAGTAATTCAAGGTATGTTAATCCTTATGAATTCTTGGGTTAAAGTGTTGTTTGATTCCGGAGCCTCGCATTCTTTTATATCCTCTGCATGTGTGTCAAGTTTGGGTTTGGAACCAGAAACGTTAGAGATAGCTATGGCTGTCACTTCACCCTTAGGTGGTCAAACCCGAGTAAATCTAATATGTAAATCTTGTCCGGTTCATATTTGATCTGTGACCTAGGAGTTATGGAGATGTCTGATTTTGGCGTCATCTTAAGAATGGACTGGTTGTCAGTTCATCGAGCCATTATTGATTGTTACTGTAAGACGGTGACAACATCCTCCCTTAATGGCACGAAAGTTTAATTTAAAGGAGATAGACAAGATTCTTTAACTCTAACGTGTTGCAAGTTATAGAGGCATGATCAACTAAGTGGATGGTTGGCAAGCTTAATTTTGGAAGACGAAAATCAAAAGGATCCAGGATTACCCCACGTGGTGTGCGAGTACGCTGACGTTTTCCCTGACGAATTACCGGGATTACCCCCAAAACGAGACATAGATTTTACGATTGAGCTTCAACCTGAGACTTCACCAATTTCAATAGCACCACATCCTATGGCGCCAGCTGAACTTCGAGAATTGAAGGAGTAGTTATAAGAATTGTTAAATAAAAAGTTCATCAGACCAAGTATGTCTCCCTGGGGAGCGTCAGCATTATTCGCGAAGAAGAAGGATGGAACCTTAAGATTGTGCATCGATTATCGACAATTAAATTGAGTCACCATTAAAAATCGATATCCCTTACCAAGAATTGATGACTTGTTTGATCAATTAAGAGGTTCAAAATGTTTCTCCAAAATTGACCTCAGGTCGGGATATTACCAACTTCGTGTTAAAGAAGAAGATATACCCAAAACTGCTTTTTGAACCCGATATGGCCATTATGAGTTTGTGGTAATGCCAATTGGATTGACGAATGCACCTGGGGTATTCATGAGTTTAATGAACAAAATTTTTACACCTTATTTGGATCAATTTGTGGTAGTATTCATTGACGATATTTTGATATACTCACGATCGGAGGAAGATCACGAGCAACATCTGAGAACCATTTTGCAATTTTAAGGGAGAACCAATTGTATGCTAAAGCTAGCAAATGTGAATTTTGGTTGAAGGAAGTAAAATTCTTAGGTTATGTTGTGTCTAAATCAAGAATATCAGTGGATCCTGCTAAAGTAGAAGCAGTAATGGAATGGAAACAACCAAAGAATACATTTGAGATTCGTAATTTTTTGGGATTACCAGGTTATTATAGAAGATTCATTTAAGATTTCTCCAAATTAGCCAAGCTGATGACATGCCTAACACAAAAAGGAGTAAAGTTTGAATGGAACAAAACTTGTGAGCAGTCGTTTCAAGAACTCAAGAAGAGACTAACAAGCGCTTCTATATTAATCATACCCAAATGTGACGTTGGGTACACAATTTATTGTGATGCCTCTAAAGAAGGGTTAGGTAGTGTGTTAATGAAAAACAGGAAGGTAGTAGTTTATGGATCAAGACAATTGAAGAATCATGAGAAAAATTATCCTACTCACGATCTGGAGTTGGCGGTTGTGGTCTATGCACTTAAGACTTGGCGACATTACCTTTATGGCGAAAAGTTTGAGATATTTATCGATCACAAGAGCTTGAAGTACTTGTTCACACAAAGAGATTTGAACATGAGGCAAAGACGCTGGATGAAGTACCTTGAAGGTTACCAATTCACTTTGTCTTATCATCCTGGGAAGGCTAACGTTGTAGCAGATGCATTAAGTCGAAAGACAAAAGAGATTGTAGCCAACATATCAATTAAAGAATGAGAAATGGTAAGCACCGCGAATGAGTTTAAGTTACAACCAAAGAATCAGAATGGGAAAGGTAGGTTTTTTGCAATAGTTACAACACCCCAACTTCTTACCAAAGTGTTGGAAGCCCAAAGATTTGATCAAGAGACCGACTTCATCAAGGCACGATTAGTGTTCGGGGAATCTTCACCGGATTAGATGCTCCATCAAAATGGTAGTTTAAGGTATTTAGGTAGAATTTTTGTGCCGAACATCGAACAATTAAGAGAAGAAGTACATAAAGATTTCACCATTCGGTTTTTGCGGTTCATCTGGGAGGAAGCAAGATGTTCCAGGATCTTAAGTGACAGTATTGGTGGAGTGGAATGAAGAAGGACGTTGCTCAATTCGTATCTAAGTGCTTGACGTGTCAACAAGTGAAGACAGAACATCAGAAGCTGGCAAGGAAACCCCAACCTTTACCAATACCTAAGTGGAAGTGGGAACATATAACAACGGATTTTGTAAAGGGATTACCCCGGTCGCTGCAAGGCCATGATACCATTTGGGTGGTGGTTGATCGATTAACTAAGACGGCACATTTCCTACCAATAGGACCAGCAGACACACTCGAATCATTAAGTCGATTATTTATTTGAGAAATCATTAGGTTGCACAGAGTACCAGTCTCAATAGTGTCAGATCGTGATTCTCGTTTTACGTCACAATTCTGGCAAAGTTTGTAGAAAGCTTTGGGTACAGAGTTGTGTTTTAGTACAACTTTTCACCCTCAAACTGACGGTCAATCAAAAAGGACAATTTAGACTTTAGAAGACATGCTTCGAGCTTGTGTGATGGACTTTAAGGGTGGTTGGGAAAGACATTTACCACTAGTGGAATTCTCTTACAATAACAGTTTTCAAATAAGTATTGGTATGACATTGTATGGGGCTCTGTATGGACAACCTAGTCGATCACCAATATGTTGGACGGAAGTTGGAGAAGCACATCTTTTAGTGGCCAGAGTTAGTTCAAGAAACTACCGAGAAGGTGAAATTAATTAGACAAAGACTTGAGACCGCTCAGAGTAGGCAGAAAAGCTATGCAGATCAAAGGAGAAGACCTTTAGCATTTAAAGTTGGAGATCATGTGTTTCTGAAAATACAACCTCGTTAAGGAGTTGTTCGTTTCTGGAAACAAGGGGAAAGTTGTCACCTTGTTTCATTGGGCCTTTCGAAATTTTGGACAAAATAGGAGAAGTGGCGTACCGTTTGGCTCTACCACCTCAATTGGCTAGAGTATATAATGTTTTCCACGTCTCTATGCTACGGAAATACGAGCCACACCCTTCTCACATCATTAATTGGGAGGAAATTAATCTTGACGAAGATGTGACATTTGAAGAAAAGCCTGTCAAAATTTTAGATCGTCACGAGAAGAAATTACGAGGTAAAACTATATCGTTGGTTCGAGTTCTCTGGAGACATCATGGGACGGAAGAGTCAACGTGTGAATGAGAAGATATGATACATGCCAATTACCCTCAACTTTTCGAGTCTAAAGGTATGAATTAATTTCGAGGGCGAATTTTTTTTTTTAGGGGGGTAGCTTGTGAAAACCCGCATTTAATTATTCTTAAATAAATAAAAATAAATAAATTAATTAATTAACTTTATCTGGAGTTTGTTTGAAATATATTAGTGTATAAGTTAGTTTTAAATTAATCTAATTAAATTACTAACAAAGACATTATTAAGAATAATAATTTTGTGGGTATTCAATATTTATTGTTTATAAATTATTTTAATTAGGATTTAACATGATAATTATTCTTACTAAATACCTTAGTTAAAAATCTTATCGATTTTGAGAAACCTATACAAATACACACACACACACACATAAAATTTGAATCGAATTCTTGGTGGCAGAATAGTGCCACCTGTTTGTTTGCATGTAAATGTAGGAACCCTCACCTCATCATACCTCTTAGATTTAGAAGATACGAAGTGACCAGAGAAAGATGAGAAGAGAGAGAGAGAGAGAGAGAGAGAGAGAGAGAGAGAGAGAAGGGAAATGCCTCAGCCTCAGCCTCAGCCTTATCATGTTTATATATATATCCATGCTACTCTTTGATTAGAGAATGTAAAGGAAACCTGAGAAAAGAAAATCTGCAAAGTGGAGTGAGTTAACAAGAGGAGGAGGTTAAGAAGGTTGCATATTTTCCTACCATTTCACTATCCCATTTCAATCCTACAACTAAATAAGAAAACCCTCTCAACCCTCTCATTTTTTTTTTAATTGTTGAAATTTTCAGATTATATTCACATGATAAAATGACTAACTTATAGATAGAAATTTTTATATATATGTATATAAATTTTGTGATGTGTATATCAAATATTTGAAGATATTGATAGTCTTAAAGTCATGTGTATTATTGTGGAAATAGGTTTGCATGTGTAGCTTATACCATTAAAGAGAGAATTGAAGATTTTATTTGGTCCTCGAATCTGCCAGAAAATTTGTACAAATTTTTAGAAAATTTTATACTCAAAATTTGAAGATGATTTCCTCTACAAAGTTGTTGATAATAATGTCTAGTTTATCAAGGAATTTTGGCAACAATTATTGAGCTTTTTACGAATTTATAAAAAAATTTAATTAAATCTGAAACTGTAAGACATATTTTACGGTATGTTTGAAAATTTATAAAAAAAAAAAAATCTATATTAAGCCAAATCTGGTAATTTCTAACTAAAAGATGAAATTTTAGAGGTCTAGTTTCATGATAAATTTTTAGATTATGGAGTTGATCTATGAATTTAAGTATGAAATTAATTTAAGAAAATGTGATAAACCTGTGTCATAAGATTTCTGGGAATTTTACAGAATTATTTATAACTTATTTTTGAAAAATTATTTCCGAAAAATGACCTAAACATCTTTATTGAATATTCTGTACATTTTCATGAATTTTAGAATTGTATAAATAATTTAGTCATAATTTTTATTACCTAAGGTATAACCTGAAATTTTATGGACAAGTTTAATATCATCACTTCAATCATTTATTTGGATAAAAATCAATTATTGTGTTAGTCTAATTCATCAAATATTGTAAATTAGTAATCTATGTATGGGTGTATTGTGGTTTATTTAATATTGTGCTAGTCTAATATTGTAAATGAAAACTCCATGCATGTGTGCGATTTCCTTGTATCCAAATTATTATTTCATACCATGATTTAAATAAATTGTTTATTTAAATTTTGTACATTTATTTATTATTGTGTGACATGTGTAATATTTTATATTGGGAATTTTAATGAGTTGGTATAACATTATTGCTGATTGAAATTTGAATAATTTGTGATTAATATAAAAACTAATTGAAATGATTAACGGTATATATAGAGTTAATGATTGAGGGTTAATATCGGTTGTTCAGGGTGAGCCCTGGTTTTTAATAATTTTCACGTAAATTGTGTCGCGAAACCCTAAGATGGCATGGGGCTTATTTGAACCCTTGACGGTATTTGGTTTTGGGATAAAGGTGGATGTGCGGGTGGCACGTAGGGAAGTTACGTACCCCTGGCAGACCGTTCCCTTGGGCAGACCACGGATGCCACGGCTTAGGTATATAACTCCGAGCGTAGGTATCTTTGGTAGTTCTTGAATATTTGACCAAGGGGGGGTTTTCAAATTAACCGTGGCCATAACTTAGTGGTTGGTAAGAAAGTCTCTTGGGTGAGATTTTGAGCGTCACCTAAACTATTGAAATTATCGAAATTATTATAATGGTTGTTACATTTATCATGCTATTAATTATTATTATTATTTTAATTATTATGGTTTGATTATTTTCTCTTAAAAAGAATGGTAGGTTGGTTATATTTTCTTACTGTGTTGCAAAACTCATGGCATATATTTTGTTGCCCTGGCGTTTCATGCCAGATTATGTTGAAGAAGGGACTGAGGCTGAATTCGGAGCTGCTGCTAATATTGAACTTTGGCTAACTTAAAGTCAAGACTTTATCAAAATAAAATTATCTCTTGTATTAGTATTTAAAAATGTTGTAATGTTGAATGTGAACTATAAAATTTTATTTATTTATTTATTTTTTTGCTGTTGAACTTTGACCATGCGAGAATTTAAATTTTCCTAATTAGATGTTAAAATTTTTTATTTAGCAAGTTACTTTGTTATTTAAATTTTATGATGTTCCAAAAATTTGGGGCGTTACACATTGACAAATCAAGTGTTGATAATCTCACCTGTTTTAACAATTGGGCCCAGTGCTTTGTCAAACAAAACAACTCCCATAGGAAGCTCTGTCTTTACCCGGATGCCACAAATTTGCCTGATGCCTTAAGTGCATCGAGCATGACATAACTAACTTCATAACACCAAGCATATCTGAAGCAAGGTGCTCGCCTAACTTAGGTTCATGTCATCATGTGCCTAGCTACACAACAATGTGCTAGCGAAGGCCCGCGACTTAGCTGACAAACCAACATAGCATGTTGGGTCATTGACAGCATTTCAAAATGTCACAAGGTCAAACATGCCTCAATCGACACACATCGGGTAGCCACATGGTCATACAAAGCCCACAAAACACTAGGGTTTAATCTTTTACCCACGGCATAGTCCTTGTGCCAACACATGTGTTAGATTCCACCTAAGGTCATTACGGATCTTAGCATTGCACCAACATGTCGCTCGAGTAAGGCAACATCTCAATCCGTAGTTCGCTTGTACCATAATGTCATCCCTCAATGGATTTAGTCAATATATAGCTTGGTGTCTTCATTCAATAGCCCACATATGCAGCGTTGCCTTCCAACCACTTAGCTTAAGCCACGAGATCCCTGCGTGTAAGGTTGAACCCAAACCATGCATTTGAGTTGGCACACGAGGCCTTTGGTGGTGCCTTGATAGCC